>CM075857.1:8856751-8979251 GCA_037975125.1 Latrodectus hesperus | reverse complement strand
GGGGGTTGACGGGCTTCAATTCGTCAATCAAGCATGCCCCACCCATGCTCTATTGAATTCAAGTCCATTGTGTATGCTGGCCAGTCCATACGGATGATATCCTCCGATTGAAGGCATTCGCCTACAATGTTTGCATGGTGAGGACGAGTGTTGTCATCCATTCACAGTAATTCTGCACCCATGGCGCCCCTAAGCAAACATACATGTTATTCCAGAATGACAACCCGATAGATGTGGCCTGTCATGGTTACATTCTGAACTTGCAGGTTAGTTCTGGAACCCAAAATCATTCCTCCCCAAACGAGCAATCCTGCACCACCGTAACGGTGTCGTTCAATGGTGTTCTCGTGGGGGTAACGGGTACCTGGCCCTCTCCATATAAAAGTCCGGCAAGAATTAGGTTGAAAGCTAAATTTAAACTCGTCGGAAAATATCACATTTGACCACTGCTGCGATGTCCATACTCTCTACTCCAGGCTAACCGCAGGCGACAGTGAGTTGCGGTAAGTAGAACACATCTGACAGGTCTACGAGCGTATAGACATATGTGCCCTAAGCGTCTGTACACCATCTGCCTTGGAACTGTCATACCGGTAGCTGAAGAAAGCTGACGAGACAGGTCTGATGCTGTAAACCGTTTGTTTCTTTTGACAGTAACTGGCAAATACCGATCCTCACTCAGCGCTGTAACTAGGAGGTAACCTGTGCTATAACGTCTACTCACATTACCATCATTTTGGAATCGTTGCTAAACCTGGAGATGACACGGTGGGCGATTCCAAGCTCCTCGGATACTCCCAGCTGGGTACGTCCACATTCCACACGGCCGATAAATCTACCACGTAAAACATCATTCAAATGCTTCCTTTGTGCCATAACTAAGCGTTTATTGCACTTAAAGGCTTTTAAAGCACTTGTTAACAATTTTACTTCTTTGCAACCATTCCGTATTTACCCTTCTCTTACACTCTCGTCATTGTGACGTACTATCGGCTCCATCTGGTGGTTTTTTTGTAATTTGCATATTATTCTTCAAGATGTGTGTTATAGTTCTACATGTGAAAATTTTATTTCTATTATATATATATATATATATATATATATATATATATATATATATATATATATATATATATACATACATATATATATATATATATATATATATATATATATATATATATATATATATATATATATATATATATATATATATATATGTATATATATATATATATATATATATATATATTATATATATATATATATATATATATATATATATATATATATATATATATATATATATATATATATATATATATATATATATATATATATATGTATGTATGTATATATGTATACCTATACACTTATAATAATAACGTAATTAATAATAGCTTAAGTAATATATATTGTGTATAAGATATAGCACCTAAAAATTAAAATGTATTAAATTATTAAATTATGTAATATATTAGAATATCCTATTATATGTAGTAATTCATTAAGTGAACTTCAGATCCAAATTATAAATCGCCATAATATGGGCTTTTCATCAGTCCAAAAAGAAATCTGAAAAGTTACTGAAATAGTAAGAAATTATGAAACGAGTGGGCAAAATCTCTGAATATTCTAATTAGTCTGAAAAGTTTATATATCTTTATATTTTTTTCATTTTTCCTAAGAAAAAAGCAGATGTTAGGAGAGATCACTTTTTATTTTTTTTCTTTCATTTTCACAAAAAGGTTTTGATTTTTTTCTCCCAACATTCTTTTACTCCTCGCTTTCAACTCTTCTGCATTCATAAATCAAGGATTTCTTTCTTCTTCTTTAGAAGAAGTGCTAATTAAGCCTTAATGAAACTGCTGGAATAATCAAGATAAATGCGAGGAAAAAAAGCATTTTTAGGGTGGAAACACAATTTATGTACTTGTTTATTGACTCCAATTTTTTTGTTGATGTTTGTTTAAATGAGATATTTTAACATAAAAGTGCCATTTTGCAGAAGCGGACTCATTTACTCAGAAAACTATGGTCTATTGCATAATTTCTGATCTATATCAAATGAGTATAGTTATGTATAGCACGTTTTCTTTATATTTTTCTCATTTAAGTAAAACATTTTAACTCTACATATTATTTTTATAATTTCTGACTTCATACTTATTTACTCTGTTAATTGTAAAATCTAGTACTTATGGAATGTGAAGACTTTGAAAAGGAAAATAATTGTCTTCACTTTTGATTCATGCACCAGTTATGAAAGAATGCGACGTTTTATTTTCAATAGCTATACAGTTTTTTCCAACAGGAAAGCTAATTGGACTGAAACCAACAATTTTAAGTGGCTTCAGAAAAATTATGAACTTTAATCCTCAAAAAGGGAAATAAACCCATGTTGTTGTTGTCTTGTCTAATACGTGCATTGCAATTAAAATTAGATTCAACCGAAAGACGCTCAAAACTCATTGGGCTATGGCCAAGGCTTTTGGTGAGTAAAGCATTTGTTGGTCTGTAGGATTGAGGTCATATTGCAGAGTTTAGATAATATAAAGGAACAAATAAAGATATGATTTGGACAAAGTTGAATGCCGGGACACTGATGCTAAGATTCTAAAATTGCACAAGCCATAGAAATGTATTTAGCCAGAGCCGTAAGATTGGACTGTTGGTCCATAGAAAGTATTTTATTTCATTTCTACCACTCAAAGGATAACCAGTGGAAGGCTTCCCCGAGGGAAATAAACCCATGAAATATTGAATTGAAAATTTAAGGTTAAACATAACTATAAACGTTTAATCTGGCAGTCATAATTCCGGATTTAATTGTGTAAACACTCTAGTATCAGCTGCAAATTGCTAAACACGGCACTTTCAACAGTACAATTTTAAAATCCAGGTATATTTTTCGATTTAAAAAAATTACGTTTTTAAAATTGTTAATAGAATTCTTAATTGAACTTTCAAATGAAATTCTAAAAACATATTTTCAGCGAAATTGGAACAGAAATTTTGAAAAAAATTCAAGTATTTATTGAAACAAAATTTTAAAATAAGTTACGTAATTTTTATCATAAAGAAAATTTATAAGATTCAAATGTTACTAAAACTGCAATAAATCTTCTTGTGCATTGGAATTTTTCAGTTCACAGAACGACTGATGACTAGCACATATTTGTGAAATTATTATTAAAAAGAATTCATTCTAACTCGATAATCCCTAGATTATAAGTTATTTGGTTTATGCACTGGATAATAGGACCTAGCAGCTTGGAATAAGGAAATATAATAAATTTTAAGAAACTTAAAGCAGAAGTGGATAATAAAGGAATCTCATCCGTGATTTTTTAAGTGACATTTTTTACGTAAATATCCTCTCTTAGCTAAAGCTCATTTTATTGTACAATCAGAGATTTTCCACATCCACAATAAACAATCTATAAAACCTTCAATTTCAAGACAACATTGCTAGGTGCCATAATAATCTAGTAGAGAAAAACTCTTCTCATGGTTGATCTGATTCATATAAAAATATTTTTTATAATATGGGTCTATGCAAATTAAATTTTCGTTGCGCTAATACCCGTCCCTTAGCTGGAAGTGGAATTATGAAAATTAAGGTCTCAAAACACTTGGCGACTTTAACTATGACTCAAAAATAAAAGAATAGGTGGCAATTTGGCCAGAAGAAATAGGTTGCTGATAAAATAACTCGATAATACAATATATCTCTTATAGATTTTATTCATTACATGACAAATAAAAAATATTTGACTTCATTCGAATTACCAAATACAAATGGCAGATACATATGAAACTATTTGTTAATAGTTTAAGTATTTTGAATTTTACTTTAGGGAAAATATTGTACACATAAAGATGTTATTTCAAAAAGCGTTAAAGGAAAATCACTGTTTTTTAATATTGACTCTCCTTATAAAAGAGATAATGTTCCGGCGTCATTTTTTACATAAATGTTGCTTCGATTTAGAAGTAATGTTAAAATAGAACACACATACAGGTTAATTAGTTAAAGTTTTGTCACATGCTTTTAATTTTTAAAAACCGTGTTAGTTATGATCTTACAATTTTTACCAAACTAAAAATTTATAAGAACAATTTGTTGCAAGACGAAAAGATTTATAACGTTTCTGATGGAAAGTAATTTCGAAATTAGAATTACGAGCTTGAATACTTAATGAAATGTGTTGAAAATATCAGCTGAAATTAGAAGAGAAGCATGATTGATAAATGACACTTTACAAGCAGAAATACGATAGAAAGAAAAATAATAAGAACCATAAAAGGAATCTCAATTTGTTCGTGAATACCAGCTAATTATACACCTAATTCCAAAGAAAGGGACAAATAGTTATGACTAGTCACATTAACCGCTGCTTGGATTATAGAAGTGAGAGTATTATATTTTTGTGACGTTGTGTAACATCACTTTTAACTATCATACTACAAACAAACATGTTTTATTCACATCATTTTTTCGATTGTTCAATGGGCTAACTTGGTATTAAGTAGTTCTGTTTTATAACACTATTATTGTTATTTTTTCCTTATGTTATTTAACTTGAGAGACCTGGTAACTGTTTTTAATTTCATCCCTAGATCAGCTGCATGTTATTTTTTCGGCTAAACTGAGTATTACGGTCAGACCTCAGTTTTACCCGGTTTAGATATAGTGCCGGAATTTCAATACTGTCTTTTATATTCGTTTTGTATTTCGCTGTGAATATAGCGTAGGAATTTCAATCCTTACTTGTACTTGGCGAAAAAAATCCAAAAAAATCGCCAAACTTCGACCGTATTACTCAGTTTTACCATTTTTTCTTGTTGACCATTTGTACCTTCTTATAACTGGATGCCCTTTTAATTAATGTGGTGTAACAAAATTCTAAATTTTAACAGTATTTGACTTAAAATACCTCATATAGATCTGAAATACTCAGATTTTGGGCAAAAATTAAGCAAATTTAGGCTTATTCTACTCCAAAATTGGAATTTGTAATATTTGCTGCCTTGGAAGCTTTTTCAGCAGATTCTTGGTGACTACTTGGCAAAAAACATACATTTCTGGAAAATTTCATTATTTAAGCTTTGGGATCAATATTAAGCAAAATAATCCAGAACCTTTCATACACTTTTGCGGAACTCTTAGATTTTCACGCCAAGTCCAGTATAAATACCACAGCTTGACACAGAAGGATTGATTAGTGAAGACTGTCTGATGTATTAGAAACCCCTGTGTTCAGCAGTTGATTTCTTGTTGTATTAGTGGAATTGGAGCTGCATAATTATGATTTCTACATCTGGAGTTTCCTTTATTTTGTAGAAATGGTCACGAATAAAAGTCGTGTGATTTTTAAAAAATTTTTTATATACTCTCAATCAATGCAAATCTTTGATATGCGGTACAAAAGATGTCGGCTTTCCATATAGTTATTGGGTGAGACTTAACTTTACATGAAAACCCATGTTATTTCTTTCAATTCATAGATTGTTGTAGTATTTATAAACACTGTAATTTAGATTAAGAATTTTAAATTAAACTTCAACAGACTTGATTTTATTCTTCTTGTTTATAAACTTAATTATAATTGGCACAGGTGCCGTATAATCCATGCGCCAAATTCTGGGATTGGTAATTTTTTGGCTGATTTTCTTTTGTATCTGGCAACACTGTTTTTGTTACGTCATGCATATGGAGACCTAAAAGAGGTATGCAGAAAATTCTATTTTGGTAACCCTAGTATTTAAGTCATCGCGCACGTCACGATACGACATCTTGGCAACATTTCTTTATCACCAAGAAAATTCAGAATTTAGAATCATGGATTATACGGCACCTGTGCTTTATAATTTTTTAGAAATCTTGTAGATTGTTGTTATTATATATAAGCTATATGTAATTTGAATTACGAATTTTAATTTCATTACAAATTGTCTTCCTTTGTAAGCACGAGATACATTACTTTCTCACTTAATAAAATCATCATTTGATAAAACACTTTTAATTAAATGTTACAGGAGCATTTTTACATACATATTTCACAATATGATTTCTTTCATAAAACTCGTAACAAATTTTTCTTAAAATATTTAACTTTTTATAACGATAGTAATATCCCATTCGTGCTTTTAAATATTTTTAATTCTTAATTGAATTTTCTCGTGCTATCAATTTGTTATTTAAGTAAAAGTCTGAACTGATTTATCTTAAATCGGTTTGGTTAACTGGTTTGAAAATGTTTCAGCTGATATAACGCCATCTTGTTGTCAGTGTTAATTTAATCATCTGAAACCGATCAAAATAAATACAATAGAAGCAATATTTTAAGAAATAATAATACAGAAATATTTACAAAAGTATTAAATAAGTATACAAAATTTTAAGTTTGAGAATAAATATACGTGTTAACGATATTCTTTGGTTAAGTGTTCCTCATTTGAAATATTATAATCATAATTTATGTCTTTTTGGTCAGTAAATGTTTAATGAACGTTCTCAAAATTTTTTTAAATATTATATAATTTATAATAACAAACAATAAATAAGGTTTTGAACAGAAATCAATATTTCTTAAATCAGTTTCGATCGTAAGTTTTTTTTCAGATTTAACTTTAAATTGTTTATGAAAATGTGGTATGAACAGAGTATAAGGCATTTTTCTGATACAAACAAAACATTTTTTCTAATATTTAAGTTAAACCAATTTTTTGCAGTATAAAAATTTTATTTGAAAAATAAAATTTAAAACTTTAGCATTTAACAAGAAACAAATATTATTTGTTGAAATTGCTTAAAACTAAATTGAAATTTCATAGTAGTATATAAAATTAATTTAGTCTGCGATATTTATATACTTGATTTAATAAATTTATTGCTTCTGAAGATTAAGAGAAATAATTTCCGTATTTTATATTTGAATTTCTCTGTTGAATGTTGAATTATGCACAGTATATTTATGAAATTTGTATGCAAGGAATTCACTACTGCATACTAAGTTATTTAAATTCTTGGTTCTCTAGGTTTAAACAACTATGCATATTTCATGTGGAATAATTATGTGAAAATTCAAGAATTCCTCGTGTTGCTATAAGGCTTATTTAAATGCAAAAATTCAGATGCGTTCACGAGAGTTGAATTCTTTAATTTTGCAAACATTTTTTAGCTTTAAATGTATCTATGTATAATGGCTAAAAAGATTTTTGGAATCTAATCACTCTTAAACACATTTTTAGCGTTTTTAAACAATTATGTTCTTTATCGCAAGGGTGCCAAATTTATTCCTACTCTCATTTATGATGCTTTCATTCAAAATCATCCAAAGTTAAAAGAGTTATTTTTTATAAATATTAAAATACTACATTTCAAATCGAAAGTTTGGAATATAAATTAATAATAAATGCTCACAATGTCAACGCTGTTCTTTGAAAACAAAAGTGAAAACTTTTGAGTTTATTTTGAAAAATAGTTATCGAAATGCTAAAAGAAACTTGTATTCGTTCATTAATTTCAATTATCAGATCATTTAACAATGTTTTTAATTTCCATGAAAAAATCTCAAAGTTCCCACTAGAAACTTTTGAGGAATTAACTGCTTTTCGATGAAAAAAGGGCTAATTTATAGTTAAGGAAAAGCGGACACTTTCTCCCCTATGATTCATCAAAATTAAAATGTTTGTCTAAAATATGTGTTGTTTCGCATTAATCTCAAGAATTATTAACAATAAAAACTCTTTCTTTTTTGTTAAGTTTTTTTAAATGAACTTCCAGAAAAATCATCATTGAACTTTTAATTTGTGTGAAAATTATTCGATAACAAAGAAGAAAAGAACTTTTTATTCTGTAGTTTTAACTTTAGAAAAAAGCAGACGATAAAAGTGAGTTAATCAATAAAGTTCTAAGCAAACGATAAATTTTCAAATTAAAGTCACCTCTATATAATTATTTGAACTTGCCCTTGAGAGATTTTAAGACTCTGTAAATAATAAAAGTTTCATAATCTGCTCTTAGTCAAATTAAAAAAAAGAAAAACTATTTCTATTAAGAGGCTACAATATGTAATTAATACATTGCTTAAAATAATTAAGGGACTACAAATGCTCAGAAAATCTATATATGATATACATCTGAGGTAAGCTGTATGACAAAAAACTTATCGTTGACAAAAAAAGGCATTTTTTGTCCATTTAGATGTGAAGTGAATTAATCAGAGTTTTTTCATAAGATTAAAAACTAAAAGAAATGGTGCTTTCTTGGAAAGACAATGGTTTTGAATGACTAAGTTGAATGAAAAACTAAGTTGAGGTTATGGCTTCTCTGGATGGTCCTGACACCTGAGGTAAGCTGTATGACAAAAAAATTATCGTAGACAAAAAAAGGCATTTTTTGTCCATTTAGATGTGAAGTGAATTAAACAAAGTTTTTGCATAAGATTAAAAACTAAAAGAAATGGTGCTTTCTTGGAAAGACAATGGTTCTAAGTTGAGGTTATGGCTTCTCTGGATGGTCATAACTTAAACAATCTTGAAGCATGTAGTCAATGAAGATATTAGCTGATGTATTTTCTCCTACTCTTCCATAAAAGCACTTGGCAGTACTTGGGGAGTTTGCGCGAATGACACGTGGTTCGCTACTCATCTGCCTAGAATGTCCCAATATAATGCTCTATTGAGATCATTCCCAGAAAACAAGCTGGCCATTTCATTCACATGTTTACTTCATCTAAAAGGAAACCACTCATCAAGAGAGTATGACCATCAATAAAAATGGCAGCCTAGGCCATCATTCTAGCACCGTCAATCTGATATTGTATTATACGAACAGAGGACTATCTCGCTCACCAATCTCCCTTCAGACGAAAATATACCTAGATCAGTAGAGAAATAGGACTTACCAAAGAAAGGAATATTGAAGCAGTCATTTCTCTTACAGTTCTCATAATCTGTTCATTTCAGGAGTCATGATTAACGCTAGACGTACTATTAATCTGCAAGATCAAGGACCTATAGGGTGGCACCAGGTTTGGTGAGGTTGAGCCAAAACGGAAGGGAAAATAGCTGAGTGAAATAATTGTTGAATAAGTGTGGTGACTCCAAGGTGTTAGTATTACACATTGATTTTCATTGGTCGTTGTTACATGTCCATCACCCTGTCTTGGTCCATCATCCATTAGTTTGTCTTAAACTGTTATTCTATAGAAGACTTACTATATACTTTAATTGCTTTCAACAAAGTATGACGAACATATAAAGTTAAATGTGTTAATCTTCTCAATAAACTCTTATATATCTTCAATTTGTACCCCATAGCTCTGATTTGTTTACACAGAATATTTTTTACTGTTATAGAGATTCAGAAAAAAAGCAGTGACTAATTAAAAATGCCACCTATGTACTATTAAAATGAAGGCTATCTATGTACTATTATAATAATAAAGGCAACATGGAGGAACTGCGGATAACATGATATTTTGAAGGCACTATGGTACTAGTATTCTTTTTTTTGCTCAGCGGGAGCTGAATGTTGTATGTCTGGTTTTCTCATGTACAAGTGTGGGAGTAGGTGCTTGGGGGTGTTCTAAGTTTTCTTCTCTCTGACATATGAATACGAATCCTATATACAAAATGTCTTCATAAAATGTAGATTGCATACCTTCACATGCTTTTACAAGCCTATATTTTTCAGGTTAATTGGTTTGGGATAGCAGCATAGCAACGTAGTACTGCAAAAGCGTATTAGTATCGTCGTTTTATACAGTGATAGTAACATCATTGCTAATAGTGAAACTGCGCTTTTTAAAATAGAAAGATCTAGGTTCAAAACAAGCTACAGTTGAACAACGACATACATACATACATAGTTGTGCAGACGAGACCCGTACTGTACCTTAAAGTTAGCGCGGGTTTGGAATACTCTCCCATCACCAAGTGCCTCATCATTTTGAACTACGATCGACGAGCTAACACCTGAACTGGCACCTTCCTCTCTACACTCACGCTACATCAGGGATGGATGTCACATATGCACGTGGACACTTCCCCAACCCTCGGAGCTCCAGAAACCCAGTGAGGGAGAATGTGTTCACCTCCTAATTACTTCTCGGGGCACATGATGATTCATGTTCATGATCTTAACTGAAAACCGTGTGAGGCCACTGAGTCACTGGAGCTCTCAATAACTCATATGGTAGCTATAATACTCAAGTATATAGCCGTAAACAAGTAACAGTTCGGCTGTGTACCCGAACTACGACACTGTTTATTTATAAAAACTGAATTCAGTAGCATGACAGCCCATATGTTTGCCAAGGTCTACAGTGCCCATATCCGTTTTCATGACCTAGAGACTTGGGTTGCGAAGCATGTGTCCCTCTTAAGGGGTAAACGTAATGCGAACTGCTTGTACAACACTGTTTGTATATACAGGGTGTTTCTAAATTATTTTTGCTAACTAAGAGGTATGATAGTACTCACCCCTCTTACTTGCAACTATTGCTTCTATGAATAATCCAAACTTAAGTACATAGAACCAATATATAATTACAAGGAACAAAGAATCATATTCCACTCCGAGAGTCAGAAAAGAGGATTATTAGAATTCCTACTTTAATTTATAAAAGTTTATATATAGATAGCGATGCAGACGATACCCGGACTATACCTTTTGGTTAACAGGTTTGGAATACTCGCCCGCCACCAAGTGTCACGTCATTTTGAACCACGGTCAGGTGACGAAGTCACACAGGATCTGACACGTTTCTCTCCCCATTCACGCCCCACAATCAGAAGGACTTTGGACGTCACATATTAACGTGGACACGTCCCCAACCCACGGTGGTCCAGCCACCCAGTGATGGAGAGTACGTGGTCCCCCTTCCCACTACTGCCCACGGCAAAGGAAGCTTCATTTTTGTTGATCTTGACGGGAAGCGAAGTGATGTTACTGAGCCACTGGAGCTCAATTTATAAAAGAATTGGGTATAATATATATATATATATATATATATATATATATATATATATATATATATATATATATATATATATATATATATATATATATATATATATATATATATTATACCGAAGTTGAAAAGTAAGATCTATTATTTAGGGAAAATTTTAAAGTGAGTGCTCAAAATGCTGACCACTCATGTCGTTGCACTTTGACATCGGCAAAGGAACAAGTGGTGCACCCTCTCGATGAGTCCAGGTCTCAGGTAAGTTTTCTCCGCGACAACAACGATGTTCGCTACAAGATCTTAGAGCTCAATTCGCAGACTTCTCGTACACTAAATATCTTATATGCCCTCGGAAGAAAAAGTCCAGCAGGTTGCGATTTGGGGAGTAGAAGCAAAGGACACTTGTAATCCACCTCTATCACGGATGTGCCTCGTTCCTGCTTTATACATCTCTATTTTCCTCTTTTTCCCCTCTCAGAGTGGAATGCCACCTAATGTTTTTATGTAATTATTGCTCATCTGGACAGGCATTATCACTCCTCTTAGTTAATAAACACAATTCAGAATCACCCTGTACATAATATATGTATATTAGAAAAGCACTAAAAATTTTTAGTGGTGATTTCCAAATAAAATGTATGCATATTTAATAGTTTGCAAGGGATGAACTTGCTTATGAAAAAGTATTAGGTTTACATTTAAACAAACTCATACTTATTTTTAGAAAGGATTTATTATTTTATCAAACAATTTTTACCGTATTTCATTTCCCTGATTAGATTAAGAATTTAAAATGATGACTAAACATAAAAATGAAAAATCTTTAATAATTCAATTTTATAATAGTGTATCGAAATATACTTGTATAATGAATTACACGTCTATATTGATTTTTTTCTATGCCTGTTTAAATTTTGAGCTATATATTTTAAATACGATAATATACTTCAAAAAATTTTCCTAGACCGTTTTTTTAAACTTTGGAATATATATCCTTTCAAAACGATAAAAGAAAGAAAACTTTGCACATTATAATAATTTATGGTCAACTTACTTGTAACGCTGGCGGAGTTCGTGCCATCCGCAGGCAATGAGAAAGCAGAAACCCATGCTCGGTAGGTACAACACCCTCTCCGCAATAACAAATCCCACGGGATACAACAGGTTGGACGCTGGTATGAAGGGGAATGCACACAGTGAGACACCCTGTGGGAATAAGCAAAAACGATACCAAATTTAAATGTTTTTAATTTTAAATTTAAATTATTAGGATAAATAATATTTTTCTAAATGTTTTAGTAAAATAGTTTACAATATCTTGATCTCTCTCTCTCCTCCACAGTGCTTCAAGTTATTTTATTTTTTATTTTAGGATCGATAATTTTTATTTTGTGCTTCCTTCAATATCATCAAATATATTATACCAATAAAAGGTCATTACAATAATTCAGAAGAGGTAATCATTTTAGAGTGTTACTGATAATCATTTAAGACAGAAAATGAATTTTTTTAAATGGCATATATATATATATATATATATATATATATATATATATATATATATATATATATATATATATATATATATATATATATATATATATATATATATATATATATATATATATATATATATATATATATATATATATATACATATATATATACATATATAATTTATATATATATATATATATATACATATATATATACATATATAATTTATATATATATATAATATATATGCATATATATATATATATATATATATATATATATATATATATATATATATATATATATATATATATATATATATATATATATATATATATATATATATATATATATATATATATATATATATATATATGTATATATACAAGATATGAATGGAAAAATATTACCCCATTTATTCAATTTCTAATTTTCTAATGATTTGAAATTCAACTATTAATTATTTGAATATTATTAACCATAAAGTGGTTGAGATCATGTTTACGTCAATTTATATTACAATTCTCATTGGTTTAAAGTATCCTTAACGTCAGATAACATTTCATCATATTGAGATGATGTCGTAAATCCCACCTGTCGATAAATTTGCTGATTGCCTTCAAATCCGATTCTTCGAGGGGCAGCAAACAATGCGAAGTTTATCATCGAATGTCTGAGTGTCGTAGACGATGCGGAAAATTCCATTTATGTTTTTACCATTGATAAAGATGTATTTTTTAATTATAATTTTTCCGTTTGTAAAAGTTTTTAAAATCAGGAAAACTCCCCTTTGTTCTAAATAATTAGGTTTCCACAAATTTTCAAATCTTTAACGATATTGCTTCCAACATTGAACACGTTGAATATAGAACAGAACGAAAAGCAAAATGAAAAAGACAAAACAAAACTTCCACTTTATGGTTAGTTTAAATCAGAAAGGACGATTTAAATTTTACTCAATTATAGCAATTCAGTCACAAAGATCTGATTAAAATGAGAAAATAGAGAACAATGCAGTGACACTATTATTATTAATAGCTAACATGAAACGGATCAAAAGAAATTCCAGGGATTAATGACAGAGGCTTTTCAACAGAATGTACCTAAAATTGGGTTGATTAAATGATAAAGCACTTGATACTTGGTTCGAAGAATTTACTTAAATATATTTCATTTCTAAATTAAAGTGCAAAGCATAATAAATATTACAGCAAATGCTTCTGAAATTTTCTATCAAATCTTAATTGTGTTATGTGTATAAAAGCAAGCTGAAATCCATTTATTATTTCAAAGAAATTCCTAACTCTTATCGAATTCACGTAATTGACAGGTAACCTATTTTATCATTTTTAAAGTTATAAACAACGAATAACAGTGAAAAATAAGTAAAAAAAAACTGAAAATGTTTTTTGTCAACTTTTTTTGATATTTCTTTGAGGGAATTCCAGTTTTGTTGGAAAAAATAAAGCTATTCTTCATCTCATTCTTTATTAGGACAGTAACCCCTTACCCTAGAGTGCATTCGGGATTTCCTCGTAATTTTGGAACGGGCGATGAAATTACGTTATGATCTTGTCTATTTTTCAATGAGTTACTCATTTCCTTTATTTTTCTATAGTTTTTTCTCTCCTGTAAATGCCATATTACTTCCTGAGAGAAACAGGAAATAAAAGAAGAAATCGTAAGAAGGGATAAAATTGAGCGGGACAATACTAGACCCATCAAGATATTGACGATTCTGGGACCGCAGAAAAAAATGAAAAAGAGAAATATCTTGCTGTGTGAGTTATTGAGATATGTATTTCCTCCTGACGATGTATTTCATGAAAAAAAGTGAAAATGTTTGGTAGAAAGATAAATTATTTTGTAAAAGTATTTATTTCTGTTTATTTATTTAATAAACAAACAGTTAGATTATAATGGAATTCAAGATTTAGTAACAGTGTATAAGCAATAAAATGTGTAACCCCTGAGTTATATCAGAATTAATCAAATTTATAACAATACAATTAATTAATTTATCATCCATAATGAACAAGTAAAGTTTTCTACAAAATACTCGGGTCAATATACAAAAATTGTAGAATTAATGGGCATTGGCAGCATAGTGGTTTGAGCATCGGTTTACCGTTCGGAAGGGTGAGGTTCAAATCCCAATGGCGCCAAAGTCCCACCGAGTACATGCGATATACGTGCTCATTAAATCTGTGGAATCAAAAGTCCTGTGGTCGGTTGCTGAGCATTTACCATGGGTGTAGTTGTCTGGAGAAAATTTCCCTCCCCCTCCAGATCAATGTCAAAATTTGGAATGTGGATCCTCTGGTGGTGCCATCTATCAGAGAAGTCTTTGAGCAAAGACGTATTTTCACCTTCGTAGATTTCTGATTAAACGAAAGACGCACCCTACTGACTAAAATTTGCATAGCCAATGGCAAAGTGAGCTTGGCTTGTCCAAATGTCATAAGTAAAAACAAAAACAATTTAAATTTTTAATTTATTCAGAACTTTTCTTTGCAATTAAAGAAAGAGACTTAATAAGAGCTTTCAAAAAGGAATTTTTGCTAATAGGAATCATATTAGCAATTTAATGCTAAGCTACAACATTAGCTTTTAGAGAGATTTTCATGTTTTTTCGAGTATTACAAGGAAAAAAGAGCACTATTAATCTACAAAGCGGAAATTAAATACATAGCCAAGTTAAATACCGACTACAAATGTAGTCGGTATTTAATTCGAAAAGCACAATCCTGTCATGATCATGGCAAATATTTCAATGCATGTGAAATTATTTCAAGATGATTGTTAATAAATTTTCATGTAAATATATGCAACAATTTTGGAATAACCCTTGCACTAGGGCCAAATTTAGTAACGTATACAAGTACATATAGACAAGTATGTTCTATAAATATTTAAATCTGTCCTATGTATTAGATGTTCTATAGAATACCCATATAAAAGATTGATGACTAATTTGGACAGTATCATTGAAACTGTAGACATTTATTTTATATTAATTCTAAGCACAATATATGGAATAAAGGTGAAACATAAATTAATAAAATATATACTAGAATGATAGAGATATGTAATCAAAATGAAATACATTTTGAAATATTTGAGAAAGTAACTGTTTCTTTGCCATCCCATTTGTCTAGAAGTCAACATGCCTGACTGCGGATAGGGAGGTCCTGGGATTGAATCCCGGTTCGGGCATGGATGTACTTTCTCTCTCTATCCATCCTGTCTTTGTACTTTCCTTGTATGAATGGGTTGTGAATGGTTGCCTACCTTATAAACGGGAACCTATGGCATGTGTGTACTGAGGAAGTCGGACTCCACACCTAAATATTGTTTAGTCGGAAAAGTGAAGCAGCGCACCCCTTAATGCCAGCCTAGCTGCCACACGACAACAACAAGGTGTTTCTTTGAAAATAATTGTATTATTATTTATTATTTTACAATGGAGTATTTATTACCTATTAATGAAAAAAAGTTTTAATATCATGTAATGTCTTATATCAAAACATTAATTATTATTATCTATATGAGCAAATCCTATTTGTTCCACCTGTTTTTGAAGATGTAGTAGTACTTTTAAAAAATAAATTAATATTTATCATTTTTCAAGTAATCAAATTCTATTTATTTATGCTACCACCCGAATAAATCATATTTTTAACTCAAAATGATGCTCTAATGTAAATCAATCTCAATCAATGCATTGTCAACAATGATGATCAATCAATGTTTTTTTCAATGGGAATCACACATCATTTCTCAGCGGATAAATCCCAAACATATCATCTGCACTAAAAGCCTGGGGTTGCGGAGTCTGGATGGGAAAGACGTCTTCTTACATCTGTGATCTGATGAGGGCTATCTTTAAGCTTGTTTTGTTCACTAATGGTGGCCGCAAAATATGTCATGGTAACAATGTCCTTCTACTGGTGTGGTGAGGAGTGACGAAGTTACCAGACAAGGTATCGACCCCGTCTCTTGACCGTGATTAAAGACTGCGACGTTATTGGTTATGTTTAACGGATTTTCAGTGGGCAGAAACAGGATGCCGAAAACATTTAACAAACGAACGACATCACTTCTGTTTCCAGCGTATTAATCTTTCCCACAAAAGGCATTGATTCTTATGCTTAATGAAGAAGAAAATTGTGGTAGCTATATTTTATTCTTTGGTTTCAGCATATGCGAAAGCAGTCAGTAAAAATTAATTAATTGTTAAATTGTGTGTGAAGGATAACTTTCAGAAATAGAAAATAAAAACATTTGAATTACTCCTTTGATAATTTAAATACAGGAAATATTTGAAAGTTGTATTAATTAAAAAGAAACTTGGTATGATAATTAATGAAAATTCATAGATCTTTGCAATAAATTTTCTCATCTTATCAACCAATTTTTTTGTCTTATCATGCTAAGCAGTTTTTGAAAAAAATTATAAATATACATATTTTAGTAGATATTTAATCAATATACAGTTATAAGCTGCGACATTATATCGCTGATCTATTTGAGGAACACAATTTAAAATAATAAGAAGACCATTAGAACATATATATATATATATATATATATATATATATATATATATATATATATATATATATATATATATATATATATATATATATATATATATATTTTAATATAATTTTTGTGACGCGCTCTCTGTATGTTTAGCTTTTCGAGATGGGTTAAAATGACTTTCACCCTGCATAAAAATATGAGCTTAAGTTGATCGAATTCTTAAGCGAGCTTCGCTTGAAAAAGTGGAGAAATTATATAAAAAAAGCGGAAATTTATATTTGAGATGCCAATTAATCATTGAAAATATGGTATTTTAAAAAATGTTTACTTTTTATTTTGCGTCACTCAAAATTGGTTTAAGATTAGTTGATTTGGAATATTTTTAACAAACATACTTAATACACTTAAATTTGTTTTTGTGCAGTATGTAAAAATTTGTGAATCGAATTGGGACATAACTGATGAAATTTAAATGAAAGAAAGGAAATGGTTTAACTATTTAGTTCTTCGATCTGCATTTCATCGAATTACGTAAGCATTACGTCATCCAATTACATTACACATGTATTGTTGCCATGTACAAAATAAGTTATATATACAGGGTTTTTAAATTCCCAATTTAATATTGATTTGTACAATTTTTCTTATCACTATATTTATTTTTCATATAAAGCACTTTCGTTATTTTGTAAAGTTTGTTTCCCTGCATTACCTTACGGGAATATCACTATCCTGAACTTACTATCCTCGTGACTTCATTTCATTTAAAAATGGAAAGCATAATTTTGTAAAGTTTTTCATTATTTTCTACGTGAGATCCTTTTCATGAGGTCTTTATTTACCTCATAAAAATACTTTTTAGATGTGTTGTGAAAACAATTTCTTATTCGCGAAGTTTTCTGCGAATTTTTATGAGGTCCCTACTCACACCACACAAGAATAGGTTTGAGTGTTATCATAATACTCAAAATAACAACTACAATGCTTCAAGATGTTTAATCGACATGCAAATTTATATAGTTTAAGATTCTAGTTTATTATTTACATATTTCTTTTTAAATTAAAAATTTATTACTGTTATTTTTGCAAAATGAGAGTTTTGTTTAATTCTATTAAACTTACTCACCATTATAACTTTTTCAGAAATTCGGATGTGTGATTGGCGGCCCACCCAGACTAGTCTACATATCACAGCATAAAATAACAGGGGAGCGACGACTCGGGGGTCAATGAAAGACTTGACTAGGGGCACCGTGCCCATGGTCCAGTCGCAGCAGAGGTCCACCGGGAACAGCAGCAGCCAGAAGTTCAGTGCCACCAAGTAGTTGTGGGTGAGATGGCGTACTGGCCAACCCTCTGATGCAGCCGGATTGTCAAACCTGGCAAGAATAGAATTTATTAGACAAAAATGTATTTAAATAATTTTAAAATGGAAGTTTAAACGATTCTGACTTAAGCACCGTTCCTGTTTTTGAATCATCATAATGAAATATTTATTATGTATGGCATTTGTTATTAATTATTACATTACATATATTCAGACTTGTATGCTTGATTCTTGAGATCCGCTTGTAAGTCTTCGTTGATATTAGGACAAATAGCACAATGACAGATGTACAACCACAGAAGAATAATGAAGAAAACACCCAGGGCCACGGTGGAAATCGAACCCATACTCCTACGCTCTCAAGCGATTAGCAGTGATGCCTTTGACCACTCAGCCACGGAGCGCCCATATGGCATTTGATGAATCATTCTTTAGAGATAGATGCAAAGGAGTTTCATTGCCACCATTACAATCGAAATAATAATCTTAAAATTTCATAGAGAAATAGATTGTATTCCAGAATTTAATAAACATAATTAAAATCAAGTCAACAGATTACAAATAATTTGAATTTTTGAAATTTCGATGTGTTTGATGTTCAATTGAAGTTCGATGTGACGATCTTCTGCAGTCCACAGCAAAAGATTTTTATAAAGAATGGTCACTATATTAAATATAATTAAAAATGTGCACATACATGCTTTCAAGTTTAGAAAAACAGGCTATTTTTAAGGAGATTCTAAGTTAATACTTAAATTATTCTTTGTATGAAAAATAAAATGTCAATTAAATTATTTCTCAAACACATTTTAAAGTAAAACATAAAGAGAATGTGTATTTAGAAAATATTTATTTTCCAAAGAAAAATGTTGAATGGTTGTTTGTCTTTTGAGTAATCGGTTTCGCAAAACATAATTTTTCATTTATTTAAAGACTATAAATATTATATTGTATTTTTTCTTGTTTTTCAAAAGAATTTATAGTTTCAACTGCATTTGAAACAGTTTTTTATTCTGAAAAGTGACAATATCAAGTCTTCGTCTTCATCCGATGGTGACACCATTTCTTCTGGTGAACAATGACGGGAAATTAGGTCATTTTCGGCATATTGTGAGTAGTAATCAATTGTAGCAGATATTCGCCAAAACTTAAGTTTTCACAAAATTTCATTTTTTATCTGAAATTTCCTGGAGCATTTTCTTTTTTCAGAGTAGAAAAAATGTTACGCTTCTACCAATCCTTTCCATCACTGGAAAAATAATTTCTGCATGACTTCTGGATAGACATCAAAACTCATTACACTTTTTTTTTAGTAGAATGAAATTGCTGACTAAATAATTCCACCACGATCTGTCAAAGAGGAACGGAAACACTGAAGATTCTACATCTACAAATATCTTAGCAATACAATAACACAATTCATTTCCAGTAACACAACCCGAAACAAATTCGTTTTTGAAAAACAACGAGGCGATCATTTACCGAATTCGAACCTTGTATTGGAATTAGACGATACCGGATGGGGACTTTAAGTTGGCAACAAAATAATCTAGGAAAAGATTTAGGATTTTATCACAGGTTGTTATAATGGAAAAGTCTGCATAATTATAACTAGCTTCGACTGTATTATGAAACTGCGTCGAAGTATTGTTACGAAAATAACGATGTTAGGTACAATTTTTGTGCATTGTCAATAATTTTTATTGTATTTTACATCAATAATTATTTTATTATATCTCAATATAATAATTTTTATACAATTGATACATTTTCTAACCAGAAAAGTTAAATAATAATGTGATCAATGACAATAATAGTATATAATATCAATAACTTAGTATTAATAATATGATACACATTAATAATGCTTATGAATATTAATATATGAATGTATCTAAAAAGGGAAATCAATACATTAAATGCTAGATTCAAATTACTTTAATGATTTTAATTAAAACATTATCTCTTAACTGGAAACATTTATTTAGTGCATAATGATAATTTATAATACGAGTAAAAATGTTTTCATAACAATAGTAGGAAACCTTTTGGTAATTTTGATCACAATTATCTGTTATTTATCTTAAAAAATAAAAAATAAAATCATATATTTCATTTTAAACAATTGCGCAAACTAGGTAAACAAATGCACTAACTCCAATATTTGAATTATTTTCACTCCGAATACAATTACAACAATGAGAGTTTTAGGAATAAATTGAATAAATTTACAAGATAATTATTTCAAAAGTATGATGCATTAAGGAAATTAAAAGATATCCATTAAATACTTGATATTAGAAGGTATTTCTTACTTTTCTTAGTATAAATGATTCAAATTATTATTTTTAAGAAAAACTAAACAAAATGTATATTTCTTAGAATAATTTGAATATAATTAGTGGTGAGATAATAATAGATAAGAAAACTGAAGATAATTGTTTTGAAAATCTTTCGAAACCATAATTACCAGAGCGAAAGACAATAATTACCAAAATTACCTCCTTTTCTCTTATAAAACTATTTTGCAATTTAGTTGCGTAATGAGATGGAGTAAATTTGGAAAAACTGGTTAACACCGTAATAATTCTAAGAATCTTTAATCTTTGTTAATGGAATGTTGAAATGATTTAATGTAAATTAATTGCAGTTTTAATTTCGCTATATTAGAGACGTATAGTATTACTTAAATATTGCTTAATATAACTTAAATATTTTTTTATTTGTAAAATATCAGTGTTAAATGGAAAATTTACAATAATTTATTGAAATTTACTGAGTAAGCTTTCTTTATTCTTAATTTAAAAAAATGTCTCTCTGAAGAGAAGGCAATCCTAAGTATGTTGTTTGTTGTTGTTTCAAATTCCAGATGGTGTAGCTAAGCTAAACCATCTCCATAAAACCAAAAATCATTAAAAAGTCTAAAAATAAAATAGGATTATCCAAAACCTCGTTCACAGTAAAATTCAGATAGTCAAGAATATGTCTCGGGAAGGCCTGATCAGCTTCGAATCAGTGAAACTCCAGAAAGATTCCAAAAAACCCTCCAGAAAGACTTTCTGGCCTTGTCTTTGAATCTTGAGCTTTGAATCAGTGACACTCCAGAAAGATTCCAGAAGACCCTCCAGAAAGACTTTCTGGCCTTGTCTTTGAATCTTGAGCTTTGAATCAGTGACACTCCAGAAAGATTCCAGAAGACCCTCCAGAAGGACTTTCTGACCCTGTCTTTGAATCAGTGACACTCCAGAAAGACTTCCGAAGACCCTCCAGAAAGACTTTCTGGCCTTGTCTTTGAATCTTGAGCTTTGAATCAGTGACACTCCAGAAAGATTCCAGAAGACCCTCCACAAAGACTTTCTGGCCTTGTTGAAAAGAAAGGGACCAAATGTGGCCACTCAAAAAACGTGAAACAGCAGTCTGCTGTATCCTAGAGATACTGAGCTGGAGCCAAGTACCAAGAGTGGACAGGCGGATCTCTCCAAATTGCGTTTATTTTCATCTTTTTGTAATCCACTTGTCGAACGAAGCCCTCTACCTAAGCCTCGCACGCGCCCCTGATTATTCTGCGCGACGGGCGATGCAGTATCAAAGTTCAGATTCGAATTTGGTTTCCTAGTAATGGGGAAGGAGCAGCTTCAATTAATTCAAGGACCTGGGGCACCAAAGGGAGAAGTCTTGACTAAAGCTAGCAGGATTAAAGCTGAGTCCAGCTAAAGCTAGCAAGCCCCGAGCGCCTGCTAGCTTTAGCTGGACATAATGGAATGGACTTCTCCCCTACGGTGACCATACCAGGAGAATATACTCCCGAGGTACTTCGTTCATTCCGTCCAGGAACACCCTCCCGCCGCGATGAGGCAACAAGCAGGACTTGGGAAGGAATCCCAAGTTTGAATAGCACAAATAACTCATGTTAAATGATTTTACGGGCTGCTAAATAACAATGTTAAATACAATGTATTGTGATTATTTTCAGCATCGTTAAAATAAGCTGCTATACAATGTGGCAAATTGCTAAGCAGAGATGCTAAACAACTTTGCTGTTTCTTAGATTTGATTCAATATATTGAATGTAACAAGGTAAATCTTTTGGCTGACTGCCAAATGATGACGGAAAATAATGTGAAATCTTGCTGTATGATGGTTTTAAAAATGCAGTGTACCTCTAAATGTTGTGACCGTATTACTGAAAGATGCTGCTGTACTATTTGGTGGATTACTAAGCAATGAATATCATATATTGCTTACAATTCCAAGATGAAAAAAGATAAGGGTTATTACATATTTATTTTCTTACTTATTAAAAATGGGCAACTTTGATCCCATGAGTTTCATCCTCATTATTAAAAGTAACATGGTGCCCACAGTCATGAGCAGTAAACGCAAAACTAAGTCCTTTCTCCATGTTGGAGTGGGTCCCTTAATCTTACTCCGGGGTGCTCTCTCTGGAACTGTGGAAGTGCATCTCACCTGGGAACATATAAAAATCTATCATTGTGGAGAATTTATGGTTCATTAAAACTTTATAGTACACTATGGTTATTATGACATTCTAGGTCGTACCTGCTGGACTAATAGTATGTCGTATGTCATGCACACAGCAACCACTGTGATTCCTTGTTCCTTGCTGAGCATGGCGAGGGAGGCCATGGCAAGGCAATGCAGCACAGATTTAAAATCTAAACATAATCAGGCATTTTTTAAATAACAAACAACCATTATAAGGAATAATGTTCAAAAGCAGATTACCCGGTAAAAAGTTATTTTAGTTTTACCTTAGTTGAGAACTAAAAAAAATAACTTTGGATAATAAATATACCTTGAGAAAAACAGAATGTAAAGTATAAGTGAATATAAAAATAGTTTAAAATTCATTGAATATCTATTCTATAAGAATGTCTTTACAAATTCCAAAAGTTCATATAAAGGGATTTGAGTGTTCAAAAAATGGGAACCACTTTAATTTTCTAGGAAATATATGATCAATAATAAAAATATTAAAAAATTCTATTTAAGCTGGAAGCACACACACATACGTTTACATACATACATACATATATATATATATATATATATATATATATATATATATATATATATATATATATATATATATATATATATATATATATATATATTGTTGAACATTATAGAAATTGATAGGCCATGAAACTGGAACGTGGTTGGTGGGTGGGACTAATCCCCATCTGGTCTAGTGGAACTAGACCAGATCCATGAGATCAAAGACAGCCAAAAAGTCCAAAAGCAGATGTGGACTTTTCACTGCCTCCTCACGAGAAAACGACAAGCACTTCAAGATGTGTTGCGGGCAAAACGGTGCATTGTCGCACTTGGGGCATGTTGGGTATTTTCTTTCACCGTCCTCAAAGATCATACACTTCAAGTGGCCAGTAGAAAGTCGAGACAGTGTTGTCTGATGTACTCTGGAGCCCTTAAATGTTGTGGTGGCTCCAGGATGTCCTTGGAAGTACCAAGGATGAGCAGGAGTGTCAGCCCAGGTTTTTGGAGAAAGTTGCTTAGTAATGGAAGAGATCTCTGATGGTGTTAGTGCCATGCGATCTTCCGGGTTCAAAGGATTACTGGTGGCAGCCTTTGCATGGTCGTCGGCTACTTCATTCCCAGGCAGAACAACTTGCGAGGGGACCCACTGGAGGTGGATTGGATGTTGAACTGAAAGGCTTTTCAACAAGAGTAGAATACTTCTACTAGTACTGTCACCGATGGATTGCCAATTGAAAAGGTACTGGATCGAGGATCGACTGTCCGTAAGGATCCATAACTCCGAGAAATCATTTTGTGTATTGTTAGCTAACAAAGAAAGTCCAGAAATTTACGTGTGTGGGAGAAAGCAAAAGGTCAGTTACACTCGAATAAGAATGACTGAAATATAAGAACAAATTAAAGACCAGTTATATTTAATCTACTAAAAAGTCGAAATATTCATCGTAGATTTAATTAAAATTTTACTAGAAGTAAAACAGAGTTCTTCATCAGTGCTTGCTTTTCATTTAATTTCATTATAACTTGTTTAATTTCATAATCATTTTCAATATGCTGAATATAAAGAGTAATTCGCTTCGTTCAGTAGAAAGAAAAACCTAAACGTATGAAAATAACGTAACCTAAACTAATGGTGTAATCATGAATACTTCAAATGGCACTAAACATTTAAAGAGTTCGTACCTAATACTATTTGTAAACACTTATCACATATTAAAGAAAATGCATTAAAGTGAAAATGGGGGGAGTCCCGATTTCAATATTCAGTAACTGCTTAACTAAAGGGAGTTTAAAGCATTCAACACCACATTCGATTTGTTTTCGCAGATGCATACTAGAGACTTCCTTTCCTGGTGTAAAACAGCATTTTGAACAATGCTTTCAAATTGGAAATTTTATAATGAAAACTAAACGACACTTTTTCATCCTGAAAGATACATCCTCTGAAAAATATCAGGCTTTATCCGTTAGGTCTTAAATAAAATTTATTATATAAAATGGATTATGTAATTATCATAATGCAAGATATATTTGCTAGATATCTATAACTATTTTAGGTTATTATGATATTCGTTGTGAAATAGTTGAATCTGCATTTTTGCAAGTCATAGATGCATTGATACCTTTGAACTACGAAATTGTTTTCATTGTGCGCCTACAATTCGGTTACAAGAGTACATCATGGTTGCTATTACAAACTTTCATCTGAATTCATTTAGCTTTTGTTTATTTGTAATTCTGAAGCCATATTTTTCACACGAAGGTTTATTTGACGGTACTTATTATAGTTTAAAGTTATTTTCTAACTGTTATAAATATCAACACGAGAGGAATATTAAAATCACAAAATGTGAGTGAATGTGCAAAAGATGACAGTGAAAAGCAAACAAAATCATTTTTATTGTAAATAACTGATATATGTTATTTTCCAACATTTGTGGAAAAAACACAAAAATAATTACGTTTATTATTCTATTTATAATAATATATTAAGACAATGAAAGAGGTGAGTAAATGTATAAAATGTAAATGCGAATTGAAAAGTAAAGTAAACCAGACTTTTTGTAAATAATTGATATGCATTGATGCATTGAATATGCATTGAAAACAATGCTTTATGACACACAAAAATAATTAACTTTATTATAAGTTATAATTAAGTTAATTAAATTTTAGGAGCACAGTTACATGGGAGTAATGGTCTGGAGGAAAATTTCCTCCCCCTCCATTTCAAAGTGGTTCCTGTGGTGGTGCCCTCTATCGGTGGAATCTTAAAGCAAAGACGTATTTTCATCTTCGTGGTGCTCTGGTTTAATGAAAGAACCGAATTTTCTTCCTTAATTTCGCATAGCTGCATAGCGAGCTTAGCTTGTACAAATCTCATAAACAACAACGGAATCAGAATATTCAGAAAGAATGATGTACAGTATGTAAAAGTTTGTTGTATTTCATACTTCACTAATGTTTTCGTTGTCTTTCATACATTAGTAAAGTATGAAATACAATGAAAAAATTTTACTTCATGAAACTAAAATATATTAAACTAAAATTGATTTTAAATAGAGAATTTTAACGTCATTATAAATGCCATAGCGAAAACTTTGTTTTATAAATAACTACATTTAGTTCAATTAGTAAATAACGTAATTCATTGAGTGAATTACAATTCTTTTAAAAAAATTCGAAATATCTGTAAAATAAAACACATTAGGATTTTTATAAAATTAAATAATTGAAAATTATTTAATTTTATAATAATTAAATAATTAGTAAAGCTAATATAATTAAGCTAATAATTAAATAATTAGTAAAGCTTAATTAGTTAAAGCTATATAAATCAATTGCTTAAAATTTATTAATTATATTTTAAAAAATAAAACAAATGATAATTTATATTTATATTTCTTCAAAGTCATATTAATAATGTGATTAATATATATCATTGCGTTTAATTATTGTGTGTCAAGCAAGTATTAATATGTATATAACATTTGTAAAAACAAAATAAGAATAAAATTGTATTTTCTGAAAATATAATTTATTAAGAGATAATTTTGAAAAGTTAAGTGATCAATTTTTATTAAAGAAATATGTTTTGTAACTCGTTTTACTGTTATTCTCAGTGAATTTTTATTTTGAAATTTGAATTCAAATTTAATATTCCAATGAAATTTACTTTCAGAAAAAAATATTAATATCACTAACATTAGCGTTATTTTAATTTCCTTCATAGTTTTTCTTAGGAAGAGTTAAAAAAAATTGATATTAATTTTTTCCCCTTGAAATTCGGTTAGATTTAAACAATAATTCATGTAAATTTCCAACAAAATAAATAACTATAAATGCCTGACTTGATTCTGTTCTAATGATCTTTATTTTTTGTAAATAAAGAATTCTTTACTTAATTAATTAAAAAATTTTTTAGAATTGTGAAATTTCGAAATTATTTCAAAATAATATGTATTTGTATCTTTTATAAAAATTAAGGGATTTATAGATTCTCAACACATATCTTTAATTAATCTTGCCTACAATGTGTTTGGTATGTTGCATTTTATCAAGCATCAACTACACTATCACTGACCATATATATCTAATTGAGTTTTACTAATGGGAAGTGGACAACAACCTGAATCGCTTGACTAATCAGGAGTCATTTACCTTTAATTACATTTAAGGCAGCTTAATTAGACACCTGCCCAGCTAACCTTTCTTAACGATTTACGATACTTCTGCCTGGAAACATTTCTTACTCGTTGTTGGCAACAGCAATTGGAGCAAAGCCTCCAAAGACAATACAAAGGATATTTTTATCCTTCCATTGGCAGAAGCAGGTACTTGACCGATGTCCCCACAATAAAAATGAGTCCCAAATGACCTTTGTGATTGAGAGCAAAGTAACGCGTTCAGTGTTGCCATTTTCGGTATCGTAATGTAGCAATGTTCGTCGTCGTAACACAGAGTGAAAGAAATAGTAAAGATAAAAAAGTTTTATACTTAATGATAAAATGTTTTATTTTCATAGGCGGACTAATAGATAGATGATGCAGGTTTAGGTAAAAAAAGAAAGAATACGAATATGCTTTGTCTGAAGTAAGGTCACAAACCCTAATGTTGCCATAAATAAAATAAAAATTTCTATTTTTTCAATGCTTCCATAAATAAAATAAAAATTCTTACTTTTTCAATGCTGCCATAAATGAAATAAAAATTCCTACTTTTCCAATGCTGCCATAAGCAAAATAAAAATTCCTACTTTTTCAATGCTTCCATAAAGAAAATAAAAATTTCTACTTTTTCAATGCTGCCATAAATGAAATAAAAATTCCTTTTTTTCAATGCTGCTATAAATAAAATAAAAATTCTTACTTTTTTCAATGCTTCCATAAATAAAATAAAAATTCTTACTTTTTCAATGCTGCCATAAATAAAATAAAAATTCTTACTTTTTCAATGCTGCCATAAATGAAATAAAAATTCCTACTTTTTCAATGCTGCCATAAGCAAAATAAAAATTCCTACTTTTTCAATGCTTCCATAAAGAAAATAAAAATTTCTACTTTTTCAATGCTTCCATAAATAAAATAAAAATTCCTTCTTTTTCAATGTTGCTATAAATAAAATAAAATTTCCTACTTTTTCAATGCAGCCATAATTAAATAAATAAAAATTCCTACTTTCTTCAACTACATTAATTGAGTATATTATCATCAAAGGTGCTAGGTATTGGGCAATTATTAAGCTTCTCCGATTAGTCTAATAATTTTCATCATATTTATAATTAAAATGTATATGAAACATATTGTGGTATTTTCCACGACATTTCTTTTGTGAACATATTCGGTCTCTTTAAAAGCATTTTATTAATTTTATAACTATTATTGTTAAAAAAATCAATCGATATTAAAGTATGGTAGAACATTATTTGGATACTCGTATGTATGTAAATATGAAAATTTCCGAATTTATTTGTGAGTAAACCTACTAATTCATAGAACAAAATAATTAACAATTCTTATTGCAGATAATTAAAGCATTAAAGTAATTTAAAATAATAGCTGGAAATGTAAAATTTGCATAATTAAAGAAAAACTATTTATTTTTGAGTGATTATATTCATACTTATTATGAATTTACTAAAGAGATACATTAATTCACTTAAATGAATCTGTAGTAAAACAAATGCTTGCATTCTTGTATTTACAAAATTCATCCAATAAAAATGTTTTTACAACAAATGTTAATGATAAAAAGTATTAGATAATGAAAACCAAAAGCTTAACACATTGTTGAAAGTGGGCTAAATCCTTGAATAAATAACTATAAATACATTTTTTAAAATGGACAAAAAGTTAATAATTAAACATGAATAGTGGCAAAGATATATTATTGTAATGATTAAAAAATATTTGTTGAAACTTGAGAAACAATTCATTGAACCAGACAATATAGAATTTTATCAGATACAAGATGAAATCCCTGGAATCTAAATTACTAAAAGACATATTATGGCATACACAGGTGCAGCAAATAGGTTGCAACATATTTTATGTGATCGGTTCGATACTTGAATCAATAGAAGACCGTCGTATTGAAGAGAATCAGTATATATATTAAATATTCCCCACAGGAGCTAATGTTTCACAAGTTAGAAGTCATAGAGTAGAAAGGAAAGAAGAATACCAGCTTAGATATCGACTACGTCATTTGATCGTAATTCACAACTATAGGGCAGTCACGAAGTTTCAGCTTGTCAAACAAAGTCAATCGGAAACGTATCACAATAACCATATTTTGACGCTTATCAACGATTTGCCATATTTGGCCGTTTATTGCCGATAATTCCTAAAATATTTCTACTTTACTGGATATTTAATGAGTATTTTGACATGTCAATTGCATTTGAACATGAACATTGTTCGTGAAGAAGAATGTTTACCATTTAGTTTATTGACATTCAAAGGGGCAATCCAGTATTCTAGAAATGTCAGCCAAATTTCACAAGCAATCCATCAAGTCTCATTGTTTCAGAAGTGACAGTTTGATGCAGTTTTACAGCAAATGTCTACCCTGCTATTTGTATTTTCTTATAAATAACTTCGATTTCGTTTGAAGTCTACTTTTTCTTGTAACACTGACGAAGAGGCGTGTTGATATTTGTAATTTGAGACATATCTTAATGCCCAGAATTAAAATACGCAATCCTTATCAAAACATGCTCTCCGGTTTCTCGCACGTTTCAAATGGCGGCGTGGATAGCTGAGTAATTTGTTGTTCAGACCTTCGTATCAACAATTCATAAATTCAATTTAAACCACAGCTGTAGAATTTTAAAGTAATTTGGAATCCACTTTAAATTATATCTATTTATTTGTTTTGGTCAAAGATTAGTTTCGCTTGCCTTTATCACTGAATGGTTATTTTTTGGCACACTAGTACGAGTGGTTTGAAATGCCCTCCAAACTCCTACAAACATCAAAGTCTCAAGTGGGAATCGAACTCACGAACTGTTGAATCGAATGCAAGAGCGTAAACCTTTCAGCTGGTCTTGGTTCTGTTTGAAAGAGTCCTTTCAACAAAACTATTTGATAAAATCAGTTGATAGTCAAGTAATTTTCCCCTTATCTTAAATGGCTGCTTGATTCATCTCTCTCTGACCTTAAATTGCATAATTACTTCTTATAGCATTTTAGAAAAATAAAATGTATACTCATATTTTCTTTTAATTTTAATTTTGGTTCAGGATTTATTTCGCTTGTCACTGAATGGTTATTTTTTGGCACACTAGTACGAGGGGTTTGAAATGCACTCCAAACTCCCACAAACATCAGAGTCTCAAGTGGGAATCGAACTCACGAACTGTTGAACCGAATGCAAGAGCGTAAACCTTTCAGCTGGTCTTAATTCTGCTTGAAAGAGTCCTTTCAACAAAGCTATTCAATAAAATCAGTTGATAGTCAAGTAATTTTCCCCTTATCTTAAATGGCTGCTTGATTCATCTTTCTCTGACCTTAAATTGCATAATTACTTCTTATAGCATTTTAGAAAAATAAAATGTATACTCATATTTTCTTTTAATTTTAATTTTGGTTCAGGATTTATTTCGCTTGTCACTGAATGGTTATTTTTTGGCACACTAGTACGAGGGGTTTGAAATGCACTCCAAACTCCCACAAACATCAGAGTCTCAAGTGGGAATCGAACTCACGAACTGTTGAACCGAATGCAAGAGCGTAAACCTTTCAGCTGGTCTTAATTCTGCTTGAAAGAGTCCTTTCAACAAAGCTATTCAATAAAATCAGTTGATAGTCAAGTAATTTTCCCCTTATCTTAAATGGCTGCTTGATTCATCTTTCTCTGACCTTAAATTGCATAATTACTTCTTATAGCATTTTAGAAAAATAAAATGTATACTCATATTTTCTTTTAATTTTAATTTTGGTTCAGGATTTATTTAGCTTGTCACTGAATGGTTATTTTTTGGCACACTAGTACGAGGGGTTTGAAATGCACTCCAAACTCCCACAAACATCAGAGTCTCAAGTGGGAATCGAACTCACGAACTGTTGAACCGAATGCAAGAGCGTAAACCTTTCAGCTGGTCTTAATTCTGCTTGAAAGAGTCCTTTCAACAAAGCTATTCAATAAAATCAGTTGATAGTCAAGTAATTTTCCCCTTATCTTAAATGGCTGCTTGATTCATCTTTCTCTGACCTTAAATTGCATAATTACTTCTTATAGCATTCTAGAAAAATAAAATGTATACTCATATTTTCTTTTAATTTTAATTTTGGTCCAGGATTTATTTCGCTTGTCACTGAATGGTTATTTTTTGGCACACTAGTACGAGTGGTTTGAAATGCACTCCAAACTCCCACAAACATCAGAGTCTCAAGTGGGAATCGAACTCACGAACTGTTGAACCGAATGCAAGAGCGTAAACCTTTCAGCTGGTCTTAGTTCTGTTTGAAAGAGTCCTTTCAACAAAACTATTCAATAAAATTTTGTAGATAACCAAGTAATTTTTCACTTTCATTCATGGCCACTTGGTTCACCTGACCTTAAATTGCAAGATTATTTCTTATAGCATTCTAGAAAAACAAGATATACACCGACATTTTCTTTTAATTTTAAATGTGACAAAAGCAATCTCTCTATATATGATAGGTTACCTTCACTAGAAAATTGTTAAAAATTTGTAGATTTATCAAGTTTAATTATACTATCATTTTGTTATAATTTTTTTTTTTAATTTCTAAAGATAAACGAATTTCTGACAAACTACATGAGAGGTATTTTTTATTGATGAAATATTTTAATGCTTGCGATTTTATTTATATTATTAATCACGCTATGAAATTTATCAAATTTCGAATGGATAATATTATACAATTATATTTTCGAATGCCTATTCTGTTTATATTAAAATAAGTAATACGCGCTTTACTAAAATATTTTTCAAATAAATTTTCAAGCATTGATTAGAATACCCGTGTAAGATGATTTGTACTGAAGTGAAAATAAAACATGCCAGAAGGGGACAGAAGAAATGAATTTATATTTGTCGACAAAATTTTAATTCGAAATTACACTTTTACTTTTTAGAAACATTCTTATATTTCAGCACCTAAGGCGGCGGCTTTTATCAACACAAGATTATTGGAGTTCAGTGCATTTTGTTATTTCATTGGTTACTTTTATTCGTTTAGTCTTTGTCATAAATCTGCATTGGCCTCAGGTTTTATTAGTGTAGATAATGCGCAAGAGGTGTGTTTATAATGCATGAAATTATTTTTCCCGGTACTTATATTGTAATGATATTTCAGCTAACCATAGATGTTTATAATTATAAGAAATTGTGAAGAAAATATACTGAATACAGTAGCTATCATGTAGGAGATGTTGACATATTAAAATGAGATTAATTTTTCATCTGGTAAAATTATCAGAAATTTAACTATTTTACAAAATAAACAAGGAAAAAATTTTTTTCTTAAAATTTCGTATTTCACGATGAAACTTGAATTTTTCCTTATTTCCAAGAAAAATGTAAATACTCAAACAAGTTAATTTTCTTAGTTAATTAATATGATCATAAAACGTATTTAATGATTTGATACACAAACTGGAAATACATTAGTTTTCCAGTTTGTTATTTCCTTTCCAGTTTTCCAGTTTGCTGGAAATACATTAGTAATAATTTCTTAAAAATATTTTTTTTAATAACGGCGGGCACTTGGGTGACTAACCCTTCGCCACAACAAGGCCGGAAACTGCTACTCATTGGTCGTTACCCAGTGGGCACCTGTGAACCAAGTCACGGAGGCGAGTAGCATTACCCGCGTTATACCACCACAGACCCGTTTATAGGGGGGCCACATTCATACATCAACACACAAGAAAGGACAGAGAAACACAGAGAGATAGTAACATCCATGCCCGAACCGGGATTCGAACCCGGGACCCACAGCTCAAGAGTCAGGAACGCTAACCACTCAGCCATTGGTCGGCTTTTTAAAAATATAACTATAAGGTAAAAAAAAAAAAAGAGGTTGAAAGTTTTATTTCAATGCATTTTCTAGCAAAAGAAAAGATTGGCAATTTAGATGAATTCCAAGAAATAATTATTTATAAATTATTTTAAATACTTAAATGTAAAGATTTTCTTCCAGTTTTCAAAGTATGTTCTATTTCCGTCGTAAATAATATAAAAAATGTTATAGAATATTTATAGCGTTAGTAAATATAAATACATAGTGGTGCAGGCGAGCTCCTAACTGTAACTTTAAGCTTTGCGGTTTTGAAAAATACTCATCCATCATCAAGCGCCAAGCAGTTTTGGACCACGGTTAGGTGACTAAGTCACACCTGCGCTAGCACCCTTCCTTTCACATCCGTGGGACACCAGCGGAAGGACGTAGGAGGTCACAGATGAACGTGGCCACGTCCACAACCAACACCCCCTAGAATACTGTATTTTAGGGGGTGTTGCCACAACCCTCGGAGCTCCAGCAACCCAGTGAGGGGGAATGTAATCCCCCCAATCTCTACCCTTGGTATATGGCTTCAGTTTTGCTGATCTTAACGGGAAGCGGCGTGGACCTACTGAGTCATTGGAGGTCATCGTTCGTAGTCACGTGATTAACTTATATGTAAGAAGAGAAAGCTTTTTTCTCTCTCATATTTTCTTCACAATTTCTAATGGAGGTATTAAGTGACTGTTAAAAAATTGCACATATTCTGGGAATCTCCGTAATGAACTCTCAATTATTTTGTATTAAGAATCATCTTTTAATGCTTCCCATGAAGATAAAAATAAATTAACAATATTTTGTACTTACGTATCATCCTATTAACCATTTCCGTGAAAAAAATATGTAGCTAAATGTTGTTCATATCACGCGAGTACTTGAAAAAATAATTGATTGAGTACCACGTATTATTCCTACAAATATTGTCAACAAAATATTCGTCAACAAAAATTGCGGTTCAACCCCAAAAATGTTCTCTATCTTTTAAGGAACACAAATTAATACAAATTAAATATTTTTGTTATATAGCACATCAGACAGACAGAAACTGACAGAAACTTCAATTAATTTTTAATGCACATAATATAATATAATAAAATATAATAAATATATTATATATATAATAAAATATAGTTTATTATATTATGTGCATTAAAAATTAATTGAAGTTTCTGTCAGGGTATGACAAAATAGACGAAACAGAAATGAAGACAGCTTACTGTATTGGGATAGAAAAATAGCAACTCTTTGAAAAATGATTATATTCAAATATAGCTTAAGAAATATATAGCAGAGCATAGAATGGTAAAAGAAAAATCATAAATATCAGAATAGAGTGTATTGCAAATAAGTGGTGAATAAGGTAATTAACTTCTGTGTGATTCCTATATACATATAAAAAAACATTCAATCTTTCAAAAAAACAAAATCTTGATTTTCACGGTCCTCCCGATAAACCGCCAAATGAAGGATGAAAAAGGAAGAAAAGGAATTGCTGACAGTTAGTAGAAAGGCAACCATGAGAACGTAATTTCTTTTTGCTGAATTTAATTACCGCGAGAGGGAGATATCGCTTGATATTCTTTTTTCTACTTAAATACAGAAATTTTTTTTTAAAAAAATGACAGTGTGAAGAAAATGCTGTTTATTTTTATCAGAAAAAAATATATATTTCATGGCAATTGAATGCGCATAATGAAACTATATTTAAACGAAAATATGTAGAAATACAACGTGAAAAGTTGTAAATATAAAAAAAAAAACAATAATACTCGAGATACGACTTGCCATCGTCTAAAGTCTATTTCGAGTGATTTTATGAGGTGAATCTTGTGGGAAAGAAGAAATTTGTGTCAATAATATAGCTATCACGGAGACATCGAAGTTATTAACCATATCCGAGTAGTTCTAACTTGTCAATAATTATGGCGCCATCACGAAGACATAGAAGCTACTGACTATATGTGAGTAATTCTAACTTGGCGGTAATCTTGGCTTCGTTTTAATAGCAGGAACCGGGAAAATCAAGTATTACTAAAAGAAACATGATGCAGTTATATTAAGAAAAACACATCTTTTATATTCTTGAGAAGCACGTGAGATAAATAATAAATCTAACAGTACTGAGAAGAAAAGAGGGGGAGGATGAAGAAGAAATTGTATTTATCCTTTAAAGCTTTACCATTACGTTCCGAATTCCTCCGGGATCGGATGTAACTCAGGAGCGCCAAGAGGAAAAATATCGATGACAGTAATTCTGCTCGTCCTACTACTCCAGTCACCTATAGGAGGGGAAAAAATATCAGTTGGCAACATCGATTAATCAATCGATTAATCGCCTGCTGCGTTAGCAGACGAACCGAAACTGGCATCTGTCGCCGCTGGTATTGCAAACGATAAATTTAAAAAGTATATTTTAGGAAAAAATGCTCTCAAGTAATTTTTTTTTTCAAATCGAGTCGAAATTTAGAAGAATTTGTAGCACAGATAAGAGTTTTAATATGTTACTAAAATTTTTATTTGAAATAATTTTTTCTTTCATAAGCTCCTGTAAGCAAAGTACACCTATTTTTGTTAATAACGTTTATTTATATTTTTAAAATAAAAAAAAGTTTAGGGGTTAGTGTGAGGGCGCGCAAGTCAGTGACACAAGCGAAAGCGTGGGCGAAGAGGAGAAGGAACGGTGAATTGGTTTGAGGAGGGGTAGCGAAAGTCCCACTCCCGGACGATGAAGAATACATGCATCTCAAAATATATATGTATCTATAATTTATGTTTGTATTAGTTATTAATGTTTGTTTATGTTAATATCAAATAAATGTTTCGTCAAAATTAAAGATATTTTGTGTCAGTGAAGGCGACATGTTCATTGTACAAAGTTGCAGCTCGAATTTATTGCTTGCAGCAGCTTTATTTTATTGAAACATGAGCTAAATTAGAAATAGTTTAAATAGCAAGATAAATTATTGCATTAAATTTATATTTGAATTATATTTCTTTTGGAAAAAAGTAATAGAAAGGCCATTAGAAAATATTCAATTACAAAATTATTGACTTCCTTTAAAAAATATTACATATATGAATTATTAAAAATGTATTAATCCATTATTAAAGTTACACGAAAAACCGAGAATGAAAATTTTAATCCGTTTAATTACAATAATTTTAAACTTGTTGAATTCTTAAAATTTAAGCAATCTATAAAGGATTAAAATTGATATAAAGTTTTATCGATGCGTAAATTATAATTTAATGTCATGATTTTAAAGCTTTTAAATGAGTTTTTTTTAATCAAATCAGTTTTATACTGATCACCATATATCCTATTTACAATTTATTAATTTATTATTTACATTATATTATACTAATTAAATGGGAAGAAAATACCTTCCTATGCATATTAATATTTGGTAAGAAATTTACACTATTTTTTTATCTAATTACTTCGATGAAACTTTATTGATTTAATGCCAGATAATACGGATATTTATTTACATAAGAAAACAAATTATCTTGATATTTAATTACATAGGAAAACAACAAAGTTTATTAAATATATATATATATATATATATATATATATATATATATATACCATATAAGATATATTAAATTTTTTATATTAATGATGATTAAAAATGCTTGAAATTTATAATATTTTTCTGTAATGTATTATAGGAAATATGGAGTGATTTAAAAATTAGAGTAATTTGAATGTTGAATTTTCTCTTACCGCTTCTGTATGAATTGGATGAACGGCAAATAGCAAAGTAGCAGCAAGACTTCCACTGCTTGTTAAAAATTCAGAGCAAAATCTATAAATAAATAAAAATAAACAGATATAATTAAAAAATTTACAAATAATTTTCACTGAAAAAGCAATCATTTTTATTCAAAATGCTTGTTTATATGTATCAATATAATGTTTAGAAATTTTTTATGAAATACTTTTTATATCTTCTTATCATGAAATATTATTTATACTCTCATACTATTCTTCGGTAATATTATTATCTTGTTTTGATTTTATTATCTACATTTATTTTATGCATTTTATATGATAAATAATAAATTTATATAAAGTACGGGTACCATAAATAAAAAAATCATAATATATAAAATATAAGAATATCTCCAATTAAAAAAAGTAATAAAATAAAAAATAATAAGCATTATTTAATTTCGCAATAATCTCATTGAAAATTTAATAATTAATTTTTTCATGTCTTTCTTACAGAAAAAAAAATTGTTTTGTTTATTGCGTTAAAAAAATTTATCATATTAAAAATATAAAATTACATAACACAATTCAGAAGTTTAGATAAATCAGATTGACGAAATTAAATCCCATTGAATGTGTGTGATTTTATTGGCTTATTCAAGCTAATATTTAAATAATTTCTCACGCTTATGTCTTTTTAATATTAATTTTGTGATAATGTAATAAGTTTTCATGTGAATAATTATGTGAAGAAAAACAATATATTTTATATTAAAAATACTAAAAAATTTCTGCATCTTAAATTGTTTGAAAATTAAATTATCTGATAAAGTTTTGGCATGTTTAGTTGCTTATAATAAATAGCAAAATATCATTTATATATTACTTTTACCATAATTCGTGACAAAAAAGTTCATAGCTAACTTTTTGCAAATGTTTTTCACAAATCACCCGTTTAGTGAACAGGTGTAGAAGAATTATAGCAAATATATTTCATTCATATTATCAGAGGCAATTAAAATGGAAACCCAGCTTTTGGGAGTACAGGAAAACATCCTGCTTCAGGGAAGTTATATCATGGACATATTACACTGATCTAAGTCCCCTTGGAGTGTCCTGTTATAATCTAGATATCCTGATATATTTTTCGGATTCATGCTGATATAATGATAATTATCGTAATATAACGCTTCAGGTTGAGTATTCAGCGCAGGCCAATCTCTCTGCCATGTAAAATTCCTAAAATTTAAAAATTTCAAAATCTCTTTTTTGGAGTGATTCATTATATACGATTTGGTATGAAATAGGTCAATAAATTTGGGGTAGGAAATATATGGATTAAGTAGCTATATTAGGTAGCTGTGGGGGGAGACGTTTCTTCTAAAATCGACTTTCGTTTTTAATTTTGGAGAGAAAATAAAGGGTACTTTTCCGTTTCACCGGCGCAAATCTCGCCAAGCGAAAATTAAGTCGCCAATTGGCGACAACACACAGAATACACATAAAAATTTTTAAATGATGTTTTACATAAAATTTTTTAAATTTATATATTTAATTTTTGTTCTCATGTTCACGCTATGCGTGGAATGAGGGGTGCAGGGCCTCAAATTATTTCCTTATTATATTAGATTACAATTTATCGGGTGATGCATATTTCAAAATCTTATTATTTTTTTAAAATATTTTTTTATGTGAATTTGTTACGATTATTATTTCTTAAGATATATTTTTAAAATCCGATTTTTTTCTAGAGAGATTTTATGAAATTATTAAATTTGTATGTATAGCAACATAGCATAAAATAATAAAATGGAAAAAAAGAGTCGAAATAAAGTCATTGACAGTAAAAGGCCGTCACATGTTTTGGAAACGTAGCTGTAAAAGGTTACCAGCGGAGATATTCCTCTAGCGCCGGTTGCATCATTTTTGGCGACTTTATGGCTTGCGCCGGCGAAACGGAAAAGTACCAAATAAAGAAAAAAGGGCACATGTGACGCATTATCCAAGATGGCAAATTCTGAGTTTGGCGATTTTTTCGGCAGATTATCTTGTGTATACGGCAACTTCAATTTTATTACGTCATACATATGGAGACCAATAAGAATTATGCAGAAAATTCTATTTTGGTAACCCTAGTATTTGTGCCATTACGCACGTCACGATACGTCATGTTGGCAACATTTTTTCATCGCCAAAAAAATTCAGAATTTGGAATCAGTATTACACGACACCTTTGCCGAAAAGAGCTAAATGTTGGCGTAAGCAAGACTAAGTCTTAAGATTTAAAAGAGATTGCTTACAAATATTGCAATTATTGCTTAGAATTCTATTAAATAAGGAAATTTTTAAAAATTTTAATCTCCCTTGCTGATTTAAACTAACCATAAAATAGATTTTTTCATGTCTTTTTCATTTTGCTCTTTCTTCTGTTCTATTACCATCGTGTTAATGGCTTGAATCCATGAAAACCGGCTTCTCAAACAGATGCTATGATCTTTATATAAGAAATCATTTTGTTAACAGAATGAACTTCGATATTATTCTCAGACATTAGATGGCGAACTTCGCCTTGTTTGCTGCCTCTAAGAGAATGTGATTGGAAGGTAGGCAGGAAGTTCGTCGTCAAGTAGGATTTGTAACGTCGTCTCAATGCGATGTGACGTACATGAAACGTTATCTGACGTCATAGACATTTTAAGCCAATGAGAATTATAATGAAGTGACGTAGTCAAGATCTCAGCTAGAATGAAAGAAACAACCACACTTTATGGTTAAAAAATATCCAGTTAGATATTTCGATGAGGTAGAAAAGGAATTTCTATCAAATAGGAATGAACCAATAAGAGGCTATTACATGAGATTGAATGAAGTGTGTAAGAATTGGCGAGGCAGATTTGTACTGTAAAAGCCTGTTGTGCTTGAGAACAAGAAGAAGTCTATTGACAATAATCTTACTAAAAATAAAAATCAATCAGTTATAATAATTATTCAAATTATTCATCAATTAAATATGCAATGAGATACGATACTCATTTTGTATTAAATAATTTTTATTCGAAATGCCAATATAAATACATCATTCATCAGTGGGTTTTATAAAATCTTTGTGAAAACATACTGATAAATATAATATTACAAATATTATGCAAAATGTCGCACAAATATTATCAGCACAAAACTTTTCAATTATCATTTATAAATTACCATTAAAATAATTTCAATTTATAACATTTCCATTTTAGTTAGTTACGTGAACAAGGGAAGAATTCTGCCGTAAAGATTAGTCATTTTTTTCGTTTAAATTAAAATTGACATAATTCAAGTTTGTATAGTATACATGAAGCACACATGAGTTGCAATATAAAGCAATGAATTTCAATCATCTGCAAAAAGCAGACATATAGTAAAAGGAATAAAAAAATCCATAAAATCCCAATTAAAATCATTTGATTTTTTTCTACCTTTTCCTCATTTAAAAATTAAAAATTTTGTTTTTGCTCCAGGGGTGGATAGAACAATTTTTAATACGAAGAAAATATATCTACGTATTTTCTGCCTACGAAATATATATCTATATATATTTACGAAAAATATATCTACGTATTTTCTATATATATATATATATATATATATATATATATATATATATATATATATATATATATATATATATATATATATATATATATATATATATATATATATATATATATACGTATAGAAAATACGTAGATATATTTTCTTCGTATTAAAAATTGTTCTATCCAACCCTGGAGTAAAAACAAAACTTTTAATTTTTAAATGCTTATAAGTATATAATATATATACATATATATATATATATATATATATATATATATATATATATATATATATATATATATTATATATATATATATATATATATATATATGTATATATATTATATACTTATAAGCATTTAAAAATTAAAAATTAATTTAAAATAAATTTAATTTTTAAATGCTTATAAGTATATAATATATATACATATATATATATATATATATATATATATATATATATATATATATATATATATATATATATATATATATATATATATATATATATATCTATATATATATATACATATATATACATATATATATATATATACATAAATAAATATATATATATATATATATATATATATATATATATATATATATATATATATATATATATATATATACATATATATATATATATATATATATATATATATATATATATATATATATATATATATATATATATATATATATATATATATATATATATATACTTATAAGCGAAACCGATTTGAAGAAATGTTTCCCTTCTCACAAAATTTAATGAACGAAGCTTTTTCAGCTGTTTTTCAACAAAATGTTATTAATTTATCATTTTACGAAAAAAATTTTTCATTTTCTTCAATTTGCTTATTGAGTAAAAATCCAAATTAAGTTTTGTTTTAAATTTTAAGATATGTAGGAATCAAAATTTCAACCTGAAATGGGGAATAGTGAGCAATTTCAACATCTACTTGAAGATAATTCACTTTTCCCAATTATTCACTGTATAAATGTTTTCCCAAAAGGAAAGACAGCGCCTATTATTTGAGAGATAATATTTTAATCTCACATTTTATCGTCCGATGCTTTGACACTTTGAAAGAAACATTTTTACAGCCTCCAGAAGAGATTTTTTAAAAATAATTTCTAGGTCGGTTTTGTAGCAATATTGATTCATGTTTTTCTATCACACCTTAATTTCCTGTCAGGAAAGATGATGCATCTGGGAAGCTTATTGAAAGAACCTCCAAAGCAATGTCTGAAATTTCAGTCACAAATTTCAGACACCATCGATTGGTGTCTTTTGCGTGAAAGTTTTCTTATTAATACTAAAAATAGATGCCTTGTCATTTTTAAATTTAAATGTTTGCTTGCATATATTTACAGATAAAGAAATTTATGTTCTCAATATATATGTTTGCGTATTTCTACATTTAAAACTGTATGTTGTATCACTTAGGCAATCTTGTTCCATTTCATTGATCATAGATATGCTCTAATTAATTTTAATTTACTGAACTAATGGTGACAATTAGCAATGTATAGTAAAATAGTAATAAAGTAAATTAAAATTACAGTTTTTCTTAATGTATCTTACCATATCGAATAATAAAAAATAATTTGGTAGAAATGAATTAAAATAATAAAAGTCAAATATCCATTTTAATCCTTCAGTGAGACTTTATATTTTAATAACTTAGAACTAGGTAATAGTTCTCAAAACTATTAAGAATAAGTTCGCAAAATTACAAATGAATTTAAAAAATAACATAAAATGACATTTGATTAGCGACATTTAAATGAAGCCCGCTATCACCGAGAAAATTGATGGAATGTGAATTCTAAAGGAGAACCTTATAAAGTCTTATCCGTTAACCGGTTCACAAATTAAATGTGATTTTTCGAATTATTCAATTTAATATTTTTTTAAATTAAAAATTTAAAATTTCTTATTAATTAAAATTATTTAAATTTTAACAATAAGAAATTTAATTTTTAACTTAAAATCATTTATTACTTACATTTGTAAATTAACAAACCATTTGGATTAGTTTTATAAACAGATTAGTTTTATTTACTTACTTGACAATTTTGGTTATAATTATAAAATGAAAATTTTAGAATGCTTTTGGGACAGGAGGAGTTTTCGTCTTGTTTGCGATTATCTATTTCTACCCCCCATCAAAAACCATTAAACGCAGGCTTTTGTCCATTATGACCTCAAATAATGTAATGGACATCTTAATCACAGAAGGCCACTGTAATTCCTTTTTAGCCCTTGCATATTGCTTTCTCGTAGCATTTTCTCTGTGGGCCATACTCACGTATCGCAAGGGAAGAAACATGGAAAACTCCCAAGCACCAACATGATAGAAGTGCATACTTCAAGCAGAAGATTAGCATTCATAGCTCTGCTATTTTTAGTGGCTGGGATCAAACCCAGAGCCTTAAGCTCTGAAGTGCAGTGTCTCACCACTAGGCCATAATAATTCCATAGCCTCTTGTCCCTTAACCGAAGTATAATTAATTTTGAATTTCATTTTGTACAATTTTGACCTAAAATGGCAACCTTCTCTCCACACCATAACATGGATGCAAAGAGACATTACGATCAACTTTCGAATACCTCAACCACTGTCAGCAATGACAGTATATCTTCGGCTGTGTCAGGTATGAACTCATCACTTCCGTGCAAGAGCAACAGTTTTCCAAACCAAAATCCACAGTGACTTTAAAATGCGCATTAATACTATTAAGTGATTGCGGTATTCTTTCAGCTACCGTAGAAAGAAAACCGATGAATACAGCATCGCATTGTTGCTTTGAATCACTATCAAAGGACGAGATCGAAATCTGAGATGGCACAGTCTTCCACCTGCCATTCCACATCAGTTGAGGGACATTTGATCCTATGTTACTTTTAACATGCATTGGCAGCACGATGGTCTTAACTTCGGTCAAATATAAAACCCACTTCCTTTCTTCCGCGAGATCGAAGGCTCACCCTTTAGGTATAAGACGCATTTCCGTTGCCAATTCTATATTTGAAACACCGAAAATGTACAGGTAATAAATAACTCGTTATCTTAGTGGTAGGTGCAATATTTCGGGATATAGTTCATTGCAAAATAATATACCCGCGTAGTTTAAATGTGGATGTAAAATTGATCTTTCACTTTCTTTTTTATTGCTACTCATCCCTCCCCTTTTCTCTCTCTGTCATCCTTTTGCATCCTAGGAATGCAAAAAGAAAAATAGCCATTTATCAACTTGTCTCGGAATTTACACTAATATTTTATCGGCGACAATTTTCTCCGACAGAAAGGTTGACAAGTGACAGATGATTTCGGAGATGCTGAGATACACGGGCGTAAGTGTAACCGTTTTATATTTTCAGCAATAAATCCTGCCATTGATCGTTGCCAGCCACGTGAGACCTTGTCTCGGATGATCTTCTGCGGAATGTGCAGAAGCAATCACAAAAGAAGAACGTGGGTTGCGAAAAGAATGCTTAAAAAGTTCGTTTTGTCACATACCGCTGCATGTAAAGTCATCGTTTTTTCGCACGGTGGTGAGAATCGAAAGGTATGCGCATACATGAGGAAATTTAGTTTTTAATCTAAGCAAAGAGTTTATCATTCAATCTCTCACGAAAATTTTAATTGAATTATATGTATGTAAATTTAATCTTATAATTATAAAACAATTGAATAAGTTCTTCACTAAATACAACTCATTTACAACAATATTAAATTTACCAAATTAAAAAGATATTTAAATTAATCAATTATTTTCCCGTTTTATACATATATTTAAGTAAGTAATGGCCGCCTAAAAATTCAGTCGCCCCATAATAATTCATGTACTTTGAACAATTCCGTTGTATCCTCTATATAAGACAAATTGAATGAAAATTAGAGAAGGCATCTAACTCTGATGAAATTATATATATATATATATATATATATATATATATATATATATATATATATATATATATATATATATATATATATATATATATATATATATATATATATATATATATATATATATATATATATATATATATATATATATATATATATATATATATATATATATATATATATATATATATATATATATATATATATATATATATATATATATATATATATATATATATATATATATATATATATATATATATATATATATATACACATACATATATACATACATACATACATACATACATATATATATATATATATATATATATATATATATATATATATACACATACATATATACATACATACATACATACATACATACATATATATATATATATATATATATATGTTTTGTTATCATCTTGCCATTTTGAGTCCCATTCAAATACAATAGTTTAATTACGTATTTATTTTTCTTATTAAAACATTTATTTCTGGCAAATGTTCTTTGGTTAATTAGCTAATTATTTTTTTCCTTATTTTAAATATCAACCAATCGGTACACTCTTTGATTTTCACATCACATTTCATTTAACAGGATTTTACAGCTTCAGCGATAAGCCGTTATATCATGTAAAAAAATGGCTAAATGAAGAGTAAGCCTAAGCACTATCACTTCCGATTCAACTTTTATAATTTATAAGCCATATAAAACTGTATTATTTATTTTCAAATTAAAAAAAAGTTGACAATTTATATTTTACCTACGAAAGAATAGAATACCTTTTAGTTTCTGCATGAAAATAACGTGTTATTAGACAAACGAATAATCTTAAATTGACACGAAGTGAAACTTCACACACAAAATAAAAAATTATTGCAGTATAAAAAGTATTCGAGGTATGACTCGTTGTCCTCTAAAGTGGAACTTATCAGAATGCTAGTGTTTAAAATTATATGGAGAAGATAGTCATTTTGCGCCATTTCAGAAACAATTCCAAAGATGTGGGAGTGGCAAACTACACGCGAACAGTTCTAGCTTGGCGATAAAATTGGCGTCGGAGAATGTGGAAATTATAAGTAATACTTAAGCAATTTTGTGCGTGAGATTTAGAATACATAATATATTAATATAAATAATTTTTTTAATGTTTGGAACAGTAGAGCTTGTAATTAATTTTTAATAAACTATTATGAATTTTGACGTGGATTCTCTTAAAAAGTGGTCTTTATTCTGATTATATGCACTTATCCACTCATAAATCCTACATATGTAGTTATATGTATACATTTACATATATGTGAACGTCTTGCGTGAAAAATTAAATTATTATTCAATCTCATTATACTAAAGATATACGATTATTATGTTGAATTTTTCTAAAAAAATAATTTTGGAAATAATTTCCTTTGACCATTTTTTTATCTTATCATCTAGATCATCAGTAATATGGACAATAATGTAATATAATATTTTACTTGCTAAGCAATTTTATAGATAAATATTTCAAGTGAATTTTTTCCTGATAACGAAATTATTTTTGAAATAAGTGACGCATCTATATTCATTATTTAGAGTTTTTCTTTGTAATGAAATAATAATAATATATATACATAAAATAAAAATCATAATAATATATAATATAATCAATTAAACATATACAGCAATCAATACGGTAAATAGATAATGAGCTGTCAACTGCAAAATATTTATTTCCAAAGTTCATTAGTTAAGCAAATAAAATTGACAATCATGTAAACATGTAAATGTTAAATACATGGTTAAAACACATTGTCTAAGATTATTTACAAAATATCTGAGATATCTTTCAGTTTAGAAGTTTATTTATTTACTTCATTTTAATTATTTTGAAAAAATTTCTTATATAATTTCAAATATTTTCATTTTTAAATTATTTTGGTAACCTGTTTACTAAATATTACCTAAGTTTGATCACAAAACTTTTCATCTTGTAATGTTTAAATATTATTAATGATCTTTCGTATGTTTTCCGAGTTACTTTCTGTCAGTTTCCTTCAATATGATATTTTATGAGAAAAATGCTGCAGATCTTTTCGGAAAACATTCATTTATCTTTCGGTGTCTATTCTTAGATATTTCTGGTACTTTTTAGAAAGGTTTCCATTCGACCATTAATTTACTGAAAATAATATATTGATTAAGCAGTTTCATTTTCTTTGACACATTTAAACATTTTTTTAGCATTCATTATATAAAATATAGTTTTAAGGGCAAAAATATTAATAATTTTGAAAAATACTTGGCATGCCAATGTATGATGGAATGTAATGTTAACACATAAGATTTTAATTTTATGAAAAAAAATATAAACAGTCATGCATAATCAGGTAATTTTTTTTAAAAAATATATGAAAAACCTTGTTTTCAAAATTTTCAATATTTTCAAATATTATTTTTCTAAAAATATTTTATAAAATAATTTAACAAATATTGAGACTACATATTTTAAATATTTATTTTTAATCAGAAACTACATTGATAAATATTGATATTTGCCTAACTGAACAGCAAACTTGCATATGATATGTTAATTCTGTTGCCTTTAGTTTAAGAGTTTGTTTTAATCAAACCACGTGCAAGTTTGAATTGTTACAATTTATATTAACACTCGTGATTTTCTTGAGATTGGGTTATTCTTGAACTTTAAGTGTGTTATTCAAATAAACCAATATACTTAAAACTGATGAAGGATGTTTTAATTTAAAATAGTTAAACTTTTTTTATACGAAAAATAATAGAATAAGAGGTATTAGCATATAGCAGAATATATATATGAATGGCAGAAATTTAGACATAAAAAATAATTGATAAGTTCCATTATATATGTTTTATGTCCTAATTTTATCAAATACTTTTAAGAAAAAGCCTCGAGAAATAAATTTAGTTCCTATACGGATAGGCAAAAACTCATAAAGTGTTTATATAAAAATAAGTATTCAAAAATATAGTAGAAGTAGAGGTTTTGGAGAATAATATAAAAATATTTTGGTTTCATGGATTTCAAATGTCATGAAAAATAAATGAAGGAAAAATTATCATAAATAAGTTTTGATACGTATCCCAATTTTACCAATATTTTTTAAAAAAAATTAAAAATTATAAACATTTCTCTTGCTATTTATATGTAAAAATTACTATTAATTCTATCTCTTTTTATATTTAGTTCTTATATTGATATCATGATAAATAAAAATTTTATCATACGTAACATTCAAAAGGATAAATAGAAATTCCTATAATTTTAAAGGAATAATTAAAGCAAAAAAATTTATTCATCATAGAAGAAATCAATAACTTGAAGCATTAAATTAAGCACAAAATACTCTTTTCCCAGAACTCTAAATAAAATTATTTTCCCTCTAAATCTCAAATTTATTATAGTAAACATTGTTTCACCTTAAAACAGCTAAGTATAGTTAGCAGATTTTGCACTTGATTCAAAAAATCATATTATTATAATCAATATTATTATAAATAATATTATTTATAATAATATTAAAAATTATTATAAATAAATTTTTAATAATATTAAATAAATAGAACACACACGTAATATTTTCTTTTTAATGAAAACCATTAAAAAAAATAGTTAGAGTGGACCGTTGACATGCACTAATCAAGTTTAACGGTCAAGAAAGTATTATGTCATAACACACATGATGTGGTATTCTGAGAAGAAATGCATCGAGCCAAAGCATTCATGTTGCCAAATTTTCATAAGCTAAGCTGTAAAGTATTGGAGCATGAGTTGGGTCGTATGTTTGAGTACGGGCCTAAAAATTTCGTTTTTATTTGTTTTATTCTACACAGAGAGGACAGCTGCAAGTACAGTGCGTAGACAAAGTGATAATTAATTTCATTCAAAAGAGCGCTAATAGCGCCATCTGTAATTTAATGGAGGAGATGCAACACAAAGCTTTCTGAACTTTAAGTACTCCGATAACATTTTGTGTGGCACATTTAAAATTATAAAATCTCATCCAAATATTATTTATTACGTTAAATGAAATCACCTCACGACTCTCGTAACAGTGACTTCAAGGTTAGAATGTGCCCTTGTGGGCACATGCATTAATTAATGTTCTGCTAGAACATATATTTGGTATATATGTTGAGAAGGTAACTATACCTCTTGGTAAGGTAATCAGGGAACTACCCTATCAATTGTCACAAAACCACCGAACAAAGCTAATTTATTGATTATCGTTCCATAGAGTATTCTAGATTTTACAACAATCATTTTAGGCTTACAAAATACTGCAGTGAACATTCTGCTGTGTGTTGTTACTGATGACACTTGGACAAGCCAAGCTCGCTATGCCTTGGCTATGAATTTAAGTCAATAGGGAGCGTCTTTCGTTTTAATCAGAGCACCACGAAGGTGAAAGTACGTCTTTGCTCTTTAAATCCTCCGATAGATGGAACCACTAGAGGATCCACTCTCTCAATTTTGACATTGATCTGAATGGAGAAGAATGGAGAGCAATGGACTTCAAAGATGGTTTTACAAGCAATGAACTGTATTCACACATATATCAAGGGATGAATGAAAAAACACGGAAGCATACTCCTCAAGGAGTATATAGGCTTACAGGCCTAGTTTTTGTTTCACCAGCATGGTTGCTTATGCCTAGTCTTGAGTTAGGCTCTACCAGTTAGATAAAAGCAGCTGGGTAGATTCATCGTGATTTTGAAGCAGGGTCAAGCAGAAGACCCCCAGTACTTGTCCTGCCACTCCCAGAGGTATCATTTCCCTTGGAGGACATTGTGACCACGTCCAATTTCAATACGCCCCAGCCACTAATAGTGAATGCGACGGATCTTCTGTCGGGCGAGATTCGAACTCACCACCTTCCGACAGTGAGAATGATGCCCTAACCAAGTAGGCCACCGAGCCCACTGTGGCCTAGTGGTTGGACAGAACCTTTCAGAGTAGAAGGTCTCTGATTCGATTTCAGCCACCTGTTGAAGAATGGGGGACGAATATTTATCTTCATCATCCTATCGATGTGAGCACTGGGGAGTTTTAAAGTTCAAGTCCCATATGACATGGGAATATCTCCTCGTAGATAATTTCGTGGTAAGTCCTAAAATCCCTTACAATGACTTTGGCTGGTATGTGGTCACAAAATAAAATGATTATGCCTTATAAAATTTTAAGAAAATTTTTATTATATATAAAATTATTTATGTTCATTAATATGTTAATAATGTTAATTTAATGCAGGGATGCACAACCTATGGCCCGCGGGTGAAAATTGGCCCGCGTCGCCTTTAAAGTTGGCCCGCGAATGTTGTTAATAAAATAAGACTAATTTAAAAAGAAATGAGACTCTTTCAAATAAACAAAAGAAAAAATCTGATAAGAAAACGATTCTACATCAGAATAAATATTTTACATCTGTTCATTAAGTTCATTTTTTTTATAACGTGGATTTTCTGTTTGTTCCCTTCATGGCTACCCGAGAGTATGAATGTTCGTATAGGAGTTCAAAATGCAGCTGCATGTGCAACTTTCTTTGGCAGCACTTACATTTGTGAGCAAACTTTTTCTTTAATGAATTTAAACAAATCAAAAATAAGAAATAGAATAGCAGATGAGAACCTTTCTTCTGTTTTACGTATTGCCACAACGAATCTTACAGCCCAACATAATATCAATAACTTCAAATATTCAATCACAGCCATCACATTAAATTTTACTGATCTTTTTTTCAAAATTTAAACTGTGTTCTTTGTAAAATTACCAAAAAATTTTCTCCTGTTATTCAATTTCAAGTTTTTTTTCTGGAGATAAAGTATTTTAAGCATATCTATAATGTTTGTGTTTTATTCCTTTCATTGTATAATGTTTGCATGAGTAAAATAAGTAAATTAATAATTGTAATTCATGCGTATTGCCACAAAAAAAACAGTGTTTTTACGTTTATAACATGTTTTAACATTTACGTGCTGCTTTGGCCCTCGACTTGATCTTTTTTCATATTTTGGCCCCTCATTCTGAAAAGGTTGTGCACCCCTGATTTAATGGTTTAATAATAATAATTATTATATATATGTTCATGCTTATACGTACATACATGCATATGGTTTAACGTAAATATATATGCATTATATATATCACGTAAAATTTATATATATTATAAAATATAAAGAATGTGCAAGTATTTTTTGTTAAAAGATTTTTCTGTTACACCCCAGTTATAAAACATTTATTTAATATTGTTTTATAGTATTTATCTACATTAACACCAGATAAAATACTCCGGCCATAAAAAATCTTCAGTAGTCACATTAAAAAGATCATTAGTGCTGCCAAGGGACTAGTTGGATGGGTTTACCTGTAGTAAAGCAAACAGACAGTTACGTGCAGCAGGATGTTCGCCAGATGGTACCCGGCGGGACGCAGCCCGTGGATCCAGTAGTTGATGCGGAAAGTAAGCACACACAGCGGACGATACGACTTGTGGCTGTCTTCCTGCAAGAGAAATGAACAGGGCATTTAATATAAGCAGCAATAAGTAATTAGTAACACAGTCTGGCTTTTATTTAATTCTCCCGAGTCAAATATTGTGTTGAGCGAGGATTCATTTCACTTGCTTTTATTTGATGGGATTTCTGTATCGCGGAATTTAGTGCACATTATCCCAAAGAGTATATCACAATTTTAAATATAAGAATTATATTAAGTTGCATTTATTTATAAATATTGTTTACATTTTTGAATTTATAATAACTAATCAAAACTATCTACATATATATATATATATATATATATATATATATATATATATATATATATATATATATATATATATATATATATATATATATATATATATATATATATATATATATATATATATATATATATATATATATATATATATATATATATATATATATATATATATATATATATATATATATATATATACTCCCTCTTCCACACTTACTTTTCTGGAGTTATACTCCCGGGAAAAATCAAAAATCTCGGTGGAGTGGAAAACACCCCCCACCCATAATTGGTACAAGGGATCAAAACCAGGTTTGTCCCTTGACCTCCCGTGTGACAGACGTGCCCGGACTGTTCTCTCAAGACTTGCTAGTGGTCATATTAAGTGCCTCACTTTCAACGAGGGCAGGAAAACTTTCGTCACCTGCACCAAGTGCCAAAATCATCAGGCTTCTCCTGAGCATCTTTTGGATTGCATGGGTCTCTCTAGGGAGGATCTCTTTAGCAATCCTCTTTTAGTCTTCGACTTCCTTACAGTCAACGAACTCGTGGATCTAGTCTGACTCCGTCAGACATGGAGGATAAGCAACAACAACAACACATATATATATATAGCTGTATGTATGTATCTTATTAGATTTATTATAACTATTAATTGTACGAATACTATGAAATACCATTTGTGTACAATTAACGGTTTTGTGAAATTGTATCGGTATATTGTGATATTGTGAACAATGGTCAAGGTATAATTAATTCAATGATAAAATTTGATATTGTGAAAATTGTTAATCGTGTTGTTGTGGCTTATTCTCCAAATGTCTGACTGAAGTCAGACAAGGTCCATCAGACCGTTGACCCTAAGGAAATCGAGGACCAGAAGAGGGGATGAGTATATATCCTCTCTGGAGAATCTTAAACAGTCCAGGATGTGATTCGGAGAAGCCCTCAAAGATTTTCCTGCCTTCGAACTACGTGAGACCCCTGGTGTGGCCGCTTGCTAGTCTGGAAATTGTGGTTAGAGGCTCTGTCACAATTGAGGGCGAATGAAGAGCCAGGCTCTTTGTCCGCGTACCAGTGATAACAGGGAGGAATCCTCCACCAATTCGAAATTTCATAATTAACTATAGACTGATGCTCTAAAAAGGTAAGTGTGGAAAATGGAAAATCAATGATGCCACTGGGCTAAAAATGCAGTTTCACATAAATAACGTATGGATTCCTTAGACTTCAAGAATGATCTCATAGAATATTATGTCACTTCTGCAGATCACTCATAATTATAATCACAAAGGAAATAGACTACAGCAAAAAGCACTGCGATGGGTCTTGATGGCAAGCAGGATGGAACAGCGCAGTGATGCTTTATAAGTCAACGAATGGTTGTGACTTTGCGATCACTTTTTTATATACGAGGACTTATTAAACTAATGTCTGTACTATCTAGAAATTTTTCTTTTGCAAAGCAAATGTAACTCACATTTGTCACACGTAAATTTTAAATAAAAATACGGAAATTTTTGAATTTCAATCTAACATTTAATCAATATTATTTGCATTTGATAGTGAAAAAAGACCTTTCAGCTTTGGCTGGAAAAGATCTTTTGACTCAGCATAGAGGGTAGCCAAACAACTGAAACGGTTGTAAATTTTTTTTACATCAATAGGCTAAATTGCCTTTTAGGAGGACTTTTCTTAGACACTTATCGCAAGGGAGAAAACCTGGAAAATTCTCAAGCCCCTACCTTGATAGACATGCTTCCATTGGCGAGGGTCAAGTCACAGGATCTATTGCTCACTTAAACTCCGAAGAGAGGTTACCTTACCAAGCCACGGTGAGCTATCGGAGAATATCTTTAAAAGAAGATTGCTATAAATGTATTAATAACATATATATTTGTTTCAAATACCAGAACAGTTGGCTATGATGAAATAAGATTCTGCCTTTTCGTAAAGAAGGGAAGATTTTGTACATTGGCACACCCGGTGGTTAGTCTTCGTAAACCCGAAGCTGGGTGAGTCTTCGGAATTCAGAAGAAAGGTCCAAGTTGAAGACACCCAAACTTCTTGCCATCTGTTCAAATATCATTTCACTTAGACAGCACTGCAAGCAGGACCTAATTTAAAAGCTTGTCACCGTTGGCGAACTTGATGGATCTTTGGTTTGGTCTTCTTCTTCTTCTTCTTCTTAAGGTTGGGTTTGTATGTCATTGGGCACCTCTGCTTTTATCAGCATTCTGTACCATTAACTCCAAACCCAATGTTTCTTAGTTCCAGTTGCTCGGGTCACCCACTTTATTAATAAAGTCTGATAACCCTTTAATGGAGCCTAGGTGTAACTCTCTAGTATGGATGATGCCTAAAGAAGTTAATCTAGGAAGGGCAAGAGCCTCGCATTCATAAATGATATGCTCTGCCGTTTCCTCTTGCGTTTGACATTTCCAGCAGATAGGGTCTTACTGAAACAGTCCCATCTGGTCAGAAAGTCAGTCATGCTAGGGATAGCTTCCTGGCTTTCACCAGAAGATGGTTTGGAGGTCATTTCTACCTCAAGTAAAAGATTCATTACTGCCCCTTTACAAGATTGCCTCTGAGTTCCCTTGTCTTTTTCAGCAAGGTCTACTTCAGAGGCATCACCTGCAAATGCAGAAAGATTTGTTATTTCTTGTGTCTTTTCAGCCACAAGATAACAATTAATAAGCTCAGGTAATATAAGTCCACCCAGCATTGCCTGAGATACTGGGCAAGGCAAATTACTCTAGAAGTTTGCCAGGCAACTAGAGGCTCCGTTAAGACACCAATACCGCGGTGCCAATTAGCCCTAGGCACGGATCGCATAACACCAGGGTTTACGGGAGCTGGTTCGCGGCCTCTTATTCTATATTCAAGGCTATCCTGTCATTCCTACAGGACGTTCGGCGATCCACCACCTGCCGACGCGCCTGGTGGCTAGCTCAAGCCCCAGAGGGGTACGCATACCCCCTGGTTCCAGGTTGGTTGGGTCAGTTTAGAATCCACTGCTTTTCAATCATAAGAAAGACGTCTTTGCAAATCTGTGAAGATTTAGCGTTGACATCGATGAAACTGGAATCCCAACCCAGCTCTTAAGACCATTTGACTACCTCCCACAACCGTGTTAATAATATAGTATTACGAATACTTTCGTTTTTTATGTCTGTATAAGTGCGCATCTATAGTTGGGAAATATATAGTTCCTTTTTATAGATGAATAAAATTAAAAATAATATTTTTCTTTGAGTTACTTCTAAAACAACATACCCTTTTTAACATATTTTCAGTGGTTTGTATACCTTTTTACTTTACATTAAAAAATGTTTTTATAAAACAGAATTTATAATAACAAAAATTAAACGGTTAATGCTCTTGCTTTCAGTTTAACTGTTCTTGGGTTTGAATCTCATCTTAAAAGGGGATGTTTGAAGTGATTCGGTGCTCGCTTTAAACTGCAGGCCCCTGACAAACCATGGCTCGCGTGCAAGGAATGACCGTGAAAGAAACAAATTAAAAGCTAAAAAATTTTCTTCTTTATATATTTTACGGAATATCCAGTGACTCAGTAGCTTTCACGCCTCTTCCCGTTAAGATCAGCAAAGTGAGGCATCATGTGCCGCGGTCAGGTGATTGGGAGGGTGACCACATTCTCCCTCACTAAGTTGCTGGAGTTTCGTGGTCTTGGAACTTTTCCACGCTCTCTGGGACTTCCAAAGTTCTTCCGTAGGTGCAGTGGGGACGTGGAGAGGAAGGTGCCAGCCCATGTGTTAACCCTTCACCGGATAGTGGCTCCATGCGAGTATTACAAACTCGTACAGTCCGGGCTCTCATACACCACTAAGTGTGTATGTATACCTTACAGAAGTATAAAGGGTTTCAATAAAAAATAAGTTAGAAAAATATTGTATTTTCTAAATACGATAAACAATAAAGCAATAATTATATGCATATTTGCTGATTTTAAACAGTGAATTAAAGACAGAATTTATGTTTTTTTCTATTTAAATGTCAAATAAAAAAAGATAAAGCTTCATTTTTATAAAATGAGAAAAAATGTACTCTTCACACAAAAGTCATAATTTATCAATAGTCTTTTAAACATTAGGTTATTTCTAAAAAATTAAAAATTTATGATAATAATTAGATTAAAATATAAAAATGTCCCTCTGCAATGTGGTTAAAGCTGATACAAGCAGAATACATTTTAGAATAAGAAAATTTGCTTTTAAAGTGATGGAAAATAATTTACTTTACAAAAGTTTAATTTATCAAGCTAAAATGTGATCAATGAAATGCGAAACGAGTTAGTAGAATTGTTTTGAAGTAAATATGAAAGTTAACAAATTGCTTAACATTTATTTTTATTGAAAAAGAGATCTTGTAATGTTTCTCACACACATTTTCAATATATGAATTAAATATGCGAAACTATGTTCAGGAAATGTTTTCTCGGAATATTTATTGCTAGCCAGTAGTTTTTTTTTTCTGACTTTTTAGCAATCTGAAAAAAAATGAAATTGCAATAAAATAAAAAATTTTCCTTTGAATTTACTTATAAGAATATTTTTTTATAATTAATGCAGTTGTACTCTTATGTTTTATACTTAAAATCTACCTCCTAAGTATCAAAATAATAAATTATAGAAATTACTTGCACTTCAAAATTTGTTTTATTCAAAACTAAAATTAACAACTTAAATGATAAGCCATTAGTAAAGACATTATTTAATAATAGCCTTATACTTTTTTTAGAGTAAAAGTAATAGGTCTAAAAAAGAAAGTATTCAATAATTTTAATTTTTTCACTCACCTCTCAACGCCTTAGCTGTTATATAAATCTAAATTACACTTCATATTTTAAATGCTACGGAATTCCTTTGTTTGTTCCAGTTGGGAAAAGGAAAATTCCTCCGATTCTTTTATTTATAAATCTGAGAGAGATACCATTTTGACTTAAAGATTTCGCTTCTTAATGCATTTTTCTAAGGAGTTAATCTCGGAAAGTGATTTATAAAGTGCCAAAAGAATGTTCCACATGCTTTGCCGTTTCTTTTTCATTTTTTATCTTTCCTTTCTCGTTTAAGCTTCGTGTAATCTCGTTTTATTCGAGAATTTTTAAAAAATCGTCTGCTTGTCTTGAAAATGTCGTTACTCGGAATTTTATTTCATACAGAAATATTTTTATTATTCGGACTGTTGCACAAAAAGCTATTCCGTGTTTAAAATGGATTATATGCATTTAGAGACGACTTTTCTTGCTTGAAAAAATATTTTCGCACCGATTCGTAATAGATTTCGATTTGATTCTCGCTTTCTTATCCGTCGCAATTTCGTTCTGCCGCTGAGTCGCTTTTGTCAGAATATAACGTTTTAAAAGCGAACGATAAAAATAAATAAAAAGGGAATTTCCGTCGCAAGGAGGAATATTTATTTTATATTTTACTGTGTATTGTTCGTCACCCAATTCCTTACAGTAAAAAATCCTTTTAGAAAATTAAACTACCAGAATATAAAGTTTCACGAATTTGGACTATTTTTATTCGCCAGAGATTAAAATAAAAACATAACTCAGAAAAATGTTGATATTTCTCATTTTGAACAAATATTGAAATTATAGAAAAATAAGTTTGTTTTATGCGATGAAAGTAAAAAATATTAGGTAATTTATTTTTGCTACTTAATCGCTTATGAAATTAAAGTTTGTTGATTTAGAATTTTGCATCACGAATGAAATGATCATTTTATATATTGAGCACTAAATGAGTTTTTTCTAACACAATATTATTGAAAGTTCTTTTGCATGCTTTGTTATAAACTATTTTTTGTAAATAATAAATAATTTAAATATTAAATTGTATTCATGGCGTAAAAATAAACAGGATGTACTTTGAAAATTGAGAATTAAGGCATTTCCATAAGGAGTAAAATTAATTTAAGTATAGTTGATATTTTTGAGCAGAAATATTTGTTTTAAACTTTTTGGAGATGGAAAAATGGTAACGTCGAAAAACAAGACTTGTAGGATTATTCTGTGATGTAGTAATCGTAAAAATAAGTCTAAAATGTGTTAACAAAATACTTATAATTTAAAATTTATAGATTGTTTGAAAAAGATAATTAGCGGAAAAAAAGAAATTTAAAGTAATAGTTATAAAGTAATAACAATACTGCAAATTATATTCCTGCCATCCCATTTTTGCTAATCGTCATTACTAAGCACTGTAAACCACCCAATTGTTTTGAGTTGTACTTGAGTGACATAGATAACACCTGAATTACTACTTTTTTCAGCGCGAAACTTCACATCAATAGAAGAACATTGGATACTAACGAACATTTAATGAACGTAGATCTTTTCAGCAAAATAGTCTTCGGTTGTGTTCAGTAAAAAACCGCTACATTTTGGTGATAAGAGGGACATCTTTTCTTATAAGGTTATTGCCACCTCAACTCATCTGGAAGAGTAGCTCCAGTGGCTCAACAGTCACTGGAGCTACTCTGCTTCTTCCTGTTACGATCAGCAAAGTGAAGCATCACTTGCCGCGGACATTGATTGGGAGGGTGACCACTTTCTCCCTCATTGGGTTGCTGGAGTATCGGGGGTTGGGGACAAGTCCATGTTAATATGTGATCTTTTAAAGTCCTTCCACTGGTGTGGTGGGGATGTGGAGAAGAGGGGTCCCAACATCCATTCTGGTGAGACCTCGTCACATGACCGTGGATCAAAATGAAAAGGCACTTGGTGATGGGTGAGTTTTCCAAACTCGCTAACCTAAAGGTACAGTCCGGGACTCACCTGCACCGCTATGTATCAGAAGAAGTAGTCCCTCGTGAAAGAGATTAGTAAGCACTCTATAGCAAAAGTGATTGAAAGCAGGTACAGTCAACTAAATTGGAAAAACGGTACTTTGATTTCAGCTCTACAGCGAAATTCAACATTGTTTCAAGAGTGTGAATAAAGAAAGACTAATAAAAATATTAAGAAAAATATACACTATAAAACAAGTGAATTCAAAGCCTTACAGATAAAAAAATGTGATCATTCAAAGCGGTAAAAAACATACAGCAAATGAAATGAAAAAAGATAATTGACATGAAATTGTGATGCGACTGATAACGTGGATTGGAGGAATTTGATTAAGAAAGCGCAACAAATATCAATGGTACATATGACGGGTACCAATACTATTGGCAGTGCCTTAAAAAATAAAAATTTTATTCAATTTACAAACCGGAAGCATGTATTAGACAAACGAAATGGGATACTGAGCACGTAGAGAGAAAATGAACTTAATTTCTCTGAATGGCAACCAAAAATATAAAAGAAAATTTATATATTCTTTTTTAAAATATAAAGTTTTTTAAGATTTTGTTTGCCAGAAGTAGATGCTAAAAACAGATAATCACATTGAACCAGTAAAAAAAATCTTATATAAAAACAGTATTATTCATGTATAGTATTAAAAAGTAATCTGATTATTTAAAAAAAAGAAAAAAAAAAGGAATAAAGAAAAAAAACTTGAGAATGTAAAAAATGCGATTCTATAAAATGTGAATTATTTTTAACTTAGGCTTAATTGGTCCTTGTGTTCTCATGCAAGAAATTCTTTTTGTTATGATATTTTTCGCTAAAATACATTTTAGGTATATTTTTAAATTAATATAAAACTAAATTTTACGTATAAAATTAAAAATAATAATTTAAATTATAAAATTAAGTTATTATATATTTAATATTAGTATCAGCTAATATAATAATTAATTTTATATATTATTATACCAGCTGATACTAATATTAAATATTTATTCAGTAAGCAATCCTCTTATGCAACTATTAGATTTCATATATTCTTTTTAGAGAAATGAAAGCAAATTGATTATTGATTATGAGCACTACCCATTATGTACAAAAATACAGGAATTCCTAATTCAATATTTTTAAGAAACATTGAAATATTGAATCAATAAGCAACTTCAATGTCATGAGTTAGAGATTTTGAAACGTGAAACTTCCAGAAGCAAAATGATTCCAAGAGCTCTGAGAAATTTCCTCGAAGAATAATAAAAAGGAAGAATTTCATCAAGTTATCTTCAAAAACAGGATTCATAACAAGAGAATTCAAAGTAAGATGGAGGACGTGTCTTCCATCTTGAACACCTGCCAATAAAAATGTCCTTTCCAATATTAGGTGAGATTTGTCAAAAATCGTGGTCTGAAACCTTATTCCTCCTGCCTGAATGGACTTTTCATTAGATGTTGTCTTCAATTCAAGTTCATCAAGAATGAATTGGATTTTGTGGCTAACTTTTTTCATTTTCTGGCTTTATTTTCCTTTTCTGGTGGATAGGTTCCTTCATTTTTAGTTTCATAGGGGAAAATCTTCATCATTTACAAATTGTTTCTGAAAATGAAATTTTTTGAAATATGAAAAATTCTATAACCTATAATTTTATTCTTTGATTTAGCCTTTCTTAAAAAATAGAAGAAAAATTGCTTACAAAGTGTTCATGAGTGAAAACACTAATAAGCTTCAAATTTGTGTTGTAACTTTATTAAATGAAATAATGAGAACATATTAGTGCTATTTCTTTTGTAAACTCACGGTTTAAAATTAAAATTAATGTTATTGATGCTATATTATATGTTTCTCTTCAATAATTCCTTGTTTTCACAAGTTTCTTTTATATTACTTTTAGCATAATTTTAACAGGTCATATTGTTTGTTGATTCTTTTTACATAAAATTAATTTTAAAAAATTTCTGTATGTACAAACCATGCATACATAATTAAATACTCAAACTAAGTGATGAAAAAGAAAGTGTGTGGCACTGCAATTCCTATAAATATACATACGATCATATATATCAATTTCAGTTCTATTCGCTTTTCATTTTTTATCTCCTGGTTTGTCATTGCAATTGATATGTGTATAAATATATACTTACACATATACTTATATCAATTGCAGTGCTATTCAATTTTTTCAATCTCCTTGTTTGAAGTACCTAATTATATTTTAATTTTAATTTTCCGTACTGTACTATCATTTCTTGAAATAATAGTTTAAAGTGGCTTTTTATTACCTAGGGATGGAACAGAGCGAAAGATCCCTGATTAGAATGCAACTATTGCTTAACAAAGGGAGGTAGATTTTATTCTTCTGCCTTCTGCAGGTAGGTCTGCTGGAAGAGGTGCTTCCAGGGAGTTTTCTGGCTTTTTATTTCATAAATTATATGGATGAAAAGCAATTTATAGAGCCGTGGTAGCCTAGTGGTTAAGGCATCGGCCTTCCGCCCGGCAGGGTAGGGTTTGATTCCCAATACCGTCAAAGACCTACTGAGTACATGCTATATACATGCTCGCTAAATCTGTGGAATCGAAAAACCCATGGTCGGTCGTTGAGCAATTACAATGGGTATAATGGTCTGGAGAACATTTCCACCCCCTTCAGATCAATGTCAAAATTGAGGAAGTGGATCCTCTGGTGGTGCCATCTATCGGAGGAGTACATAGAGCAAAGTCGTACTTTCACCTTCATGGTGTTCTGGTTAAACGATAGACGCACCTAAATTCACATAGCCATCGGCAGAATGAGCTTAGCTTATCCAAGTGTCATAAGTAACAACAACACAGCAATTTATACAATGTATATTAAATGCCTTACAATTAGTTTTATACCTATAGGCCATTCACTATTAATATTATGTATCCACCTTTAGTTTAAGTGATAATTTAAAATAATTGTTAATTAACATTGATAGATGTTGCTTAATTTAAATTAGATAACAGTGCAATTGTTTTTCGCTCCTCAGTTAATTTCAATTACATAAAGTAATCTTATGTTATATATTGTTTTTTCATGAAATATTTAGTTTAGTCAGAGATAAAACCAATAAGATATGTTCAGTGTCTTAAAAATAGTTTATGGTAAAATGCAATCAGAATTAGAATTAATATTGTAATTATCTATCGTGAAAATGAGAAAAAAAATTTATCTTGCATTCATTGATATTGTTTTTAAAATAATTTATTTGCCAGTATTAAGTTAAAAATTTTCAATCAAATTGTATTTCGTTTTCAACTGATTTAAATTTAATAAATTTAAATTTAATTAAAAATATGTCATTTCTTGTTTCAAATTTTCATGTGTCTTTGAATTCATAAAATATCAGAAGGCTAAATATATAATTAGAGAAGCATGTTTAGCCTTTAAATATTTTCTGTGCTTTGTTCTTTTAAAATATGCATTCTTCGCAAAATATAGAAAACAGCATATTGCTCAAATATTAAGTCAATTCAATTGCAAGAATACTCATATCTCGAATATAATTAAAATAAAAATATAGTTTTATACTATATAGGTAACATTAAATTATTAACATTAGTTATCTTAAACATTATTGAAAAATATTTGCTTTGCTATAATGTAATAAACTCAGTTTCTTATTACTAATTTTTAACCATAAAGTGGCTTTTCTCTTTCGGTCCAGTTGAAATTAACTATTATGACAGTTTAAATCATTTCTCATTGGTTTAAAATATTCATGAATTCAGATAACGTTTCATCTACGTCACATACATAATTAATTAGGACATTTTATTGAGAAGACGTCGTGCATCCGACATATAGACGAATTTCGTGCCGGTCTTCAAATCCCATTCATCGAGCGGCAGCAAAGAAGGCGAAGTTCACCATCAAATGTCTAAGAATATTGTTGAAGCTCATTTTGTTAATAAAACGATTTCTTATATAAGAAGCAAAGCATCGGTTTGAGAAGTCGTTTTCCATTGATTCAAGCCATGAACACGTTGATAATAGAACAGAAGAAAGTATAAAATGAAAAATACATGGAAAAAAATCTACTTTAGGTTAGTTTAAATGGCACAGGTGCCGTATAATCCATGATTCCAAATTAATTGAATTTTTTGGTGATGAAGAAATGTTGCCAAGATGACGTATCGTAACATGCGCGATGACGTAAACACTAGGGTTACCAAAATAGAATTTTTCGCACAGTTCTTATACGTCTCCGTATGTATGACGTAAAAAAAAAAAACGAGGTTGCCAGATACATAAGAAAATCCGCCAAAAATTCACCATTCTCAGAATTTGGTATCCTGGATTATACGGCACCTGGGCTATTCTATTTCGGAACACAACAGTCTTGTTGACAATTAAATACTTATTTTATGGCACAGATGCAGTATATAATCCAGGATGTTAAATTCTAAAATTTTTAGCAATGAAAAAATGTTGCCAAGATGATGTATTATGACGTGCGAGATGACATAAATACTAAGGTTGCCAAATTAGAATTTTCTGCCCAATTTTTATAGGTCTCCATATTTATGACGCAATAAAAACCAGATTGAAAAAGGTATATAAAAAATCCACCAAAAATATTACCAAACTCAAAATTTGGCATCCTGAATTATACGCCATCTGTGCCTATTTTATTTATTTTTAATGAAATCAATTCCGAATTGATTAAATATTATTGAATTAAAAAGGCTGCATCCTCAAACTTAAAAAATAAGAATTTATTTGAATATGATAAATTGTGAAATGAATCCTGTGTCTGAATGTTGATAATGAAGGAAAATAATTGAATTTAAAGATTAAAAAGCACATTAGTATGCGAACATAATTTCATCTTGAGTAAATTTAAATAACTAATATTACATTATGAAATTATTTTATTACTTTAAAAACAATTCTTTCTTTGCAAATTCTTTTCTCCAAATATTATTGACTCTTTCATGGAATTTTATTTTTTATTTATAGGAAATATATTGAAAAATGTTTTCACATCTGTTCGAAAACCGATATCACTTTTTTTAATTTATATGAATAATTTCTCAAGGTTTTGAATTTTTAAGTGAGTACAGTAATAAGGAATACAGTAATAATTTTGAAAACAGACTAAATAATAAAGCAAATGCAATTTGTCTATACTTAATGAATATTAATGAACTATGCTCTCATATAGTAATTTTTAAAAATAATTCATTTCTAAAACGAGATTATTGTTTTTTGTATTTTTTTTCAACTTCATAATTTAAAACAGAATTTTGATTGTAATATTGAAACATATTTTGGCGGAAAAAATTGAATATATTCACTCTTTTTTAACTCAAAAATCAATTTAATATCTTTTTCTATAAAATTGTTTGAATTTATTATTTTTTTGTATTAATACAAAATCTAAACAGTCAAACGATTTCGAATCGGAGAATATATTGTGAAATTAATTTAAAATTTATTCTATATATAAATTTTACTCTACATAAATATCCCTTTAAAAATTTGAGTCACTGTTACATATATATAAAATGTGTGAAGCAGTAATTTGATTTCGAATTAAAAAATGAGGAAAAGATGATAAAAATAAGCCCATTATTTTTCTGTTCCAAACTTTTTGACTTAGAACTGAATTTTCTTTTAGCTAAGTAAGGACTGTTTCCTAAAAAGCTAACTCAGCTTCAAAAACTCAATTACATTGCATCAGATATTTAACTTAAATTTGATGTCCAACCATTCGGTTTATAACTTAAATCGTCAAAAATTTGCTCTTTCGAAATGGCAACAAGTCTTATTGGAATGATTTGGTCGAGCCACAGAATTTGAAGTTTCGATAGTGAGCGGTAGCATGTATTAATTTTCCTATTATATATTTCTTTGTTTGTTTTTTACACAATTGAGAGCCTTTATGTTATTTGCTCATTTTTTCTTCAATCCTAAATAATAAGAACGCTGAAAGTTTCTTGAGAGTGGAAGATTAAGTAAAATAAAAAGATCAGTAAATAGGTATAGCATATAAATTATGTGTATGTTAAACTTAATTTTTCGTATTGATTGTATTTTTAATTAATGAAGTATAATTATAGAAAATTTTAAAATAAATTAGTTTACATGTGATTTCCTAAAATATTGTATAAAATATTTTTAATAATTATTGCCAATTTAAGAACTAATATTAAAAATACATCATGAAAATCATAAATAAATTGTAAATAATAGCCTGAAAAAATTAACTTTTTAAATGATATTTTTACCTTTAAATTAACTTATTAATCCTGTTGTTGTTGTTGCATGCCGCTCGAGGTCAGCAGCGCTTGACCAGATCCATGAGCGCGTACGCCTTCAAAATATCCAGTGCCAAAAGTGGATTCTCCATCAGATCTCTCCCGGAGAGACCAAGGCATTGAAGAATATGTTCAGGAGAGACCTGTTCATTTAAGCACTTGGAGCAAATTTCGAATCTCTTCGTACCGTCTACGAATTTCAAGTTACTAAGATGGCCACTTCTGAAACGGGCAATAGCCGTTTGTTCTTGTCTCTTAAGACTAGTTAACAGGGAAGCACCTGGACATTACCAATGATGCCCAGGAGGGACAATCCAAGTGGTTTTATTCTCGTGTTTAATCTTTGAATGAATCTCCTGAAATGCGAGAGGTGCCGACGGCATATCGTCCTCAGATATACCAATCCGTCCGCAATCTCAATCCCCTCGAGATCCACGTGGGAAAGAATACACTGTAGGTGAATATAAAACTGTAGCAATAATATAGTAGGGTTAATACTATTCATTACACTAGTGAATAGTATTAATCCTACTATACTGTTATCTAAAGAAGGAACTTAATAAAACTTGTTATGATCGTCATCCTGATTCTTTTTTACTTACGCTTGTCGGGAGGTATGATTGGAAGTTTTCTGCATTTTCACCTTCGTTTACACATGAACACGTCTTACAGTCTATGAAACGTTCTACCAGCAGAAATAAGATGTCGAGGGTTAAAAAGCATGTATAATGATCTTACAGAAAAGTTTACTATATAAAGTGCAGTATTTAAAAACATCAACTTCCCATTATTCAACATTGGTTGGAATCAAACACGAGTCCTTCCATTTTGAGGAGCAGGATTTTATTCTTATATCAAATAACCTTTCTTAAGAGCTTGAGGAGGGACTTTTTCTTTACGCTACAAGATTCTTGCTTTTATGAATGCTTTTGTGAGGCACATTCATATTTTTCCCTTCATGGCCAGAAACATTTCTTGAATTTGTGAAGCTTGCAAACATTTCCCATGGAAGTAAATTTATTATTAATAAGACGACAATAAAAAAAACTTAGTAAAATAGACTCACCCTCTGCATAGGAGTGCCCCAGAAATCATTGAAAAACAGATTTGAAAGGGGCGTTTGGGGTCTCAGGTCCATGTTGTCAATGATGGCCGGCTGATCGTCGAAGACAAGGCCACATGCCAAGCTGTTGACGTAGCAGACGAAAGCAATAATAGCGATAAGACAAGTGGGCCAGAAAGGATTTGGTACCTGGAAAAAGGAGTGTTTAATTAGACTTGATGACAACAAAAGAGCTTATAAAACATAACTGCTCTGAAAATAGGACATACTAAACCATTATTTATACATATGACGATTAATTTTTCTGAGTCAATTATTTCCTATGTTTAGTTTTGCCTAAGTAGGATTCATCATTCTTTTTTGATTTATATTCATTTTATATTACTCAGTCTAATTTTAGTTATAATTATGAGCAAGAACTGTTTGGTGGATCAAATATGTAATAAGATTTGCCTATATAGCTAGCAAAATCATCTGTATTTACTTATTTATAATCAAAAATATAATCTTAAAAACCTATATTAAATTTGATCTTGTTTAGAAATCTTTATTGTTGTTGTAGTAAGGATTTAACTGTCATTAAATAACTGTAAGACATTGACTATAACATAGTTCATTCAGTTAAGAAACAATTTGTCTTTGGTAAATTCATCTCGCTAAACACACACATATACATTATTAAATTAATCATATTTTAATTCACATTGAACACCTGGCAAGTAATTTACGACAGAAATTATTTAGTTCCTAAATTTATAAATAAGTAATTAGAAATGAGGTTACATTGAAAATGTATATTTTTCTATATTTAATATTACAGATTTAATAACATTTCGATCTCATGGTTGTTTTAATTCATGTTTTTTAAAATTGTTACTTAAAGTTTTTCTCTTTTAGGATCTCACCTAAAGAGGAATAAAAATGTTTTACTGACGCATATCATGAATTAATTTTAAAAACAATAATAAAATATATTTTAATTTAAGTCGTTAACAATCTTAAATCGTTAACATTTTGTAGTATCTCAAAATTTTAATAATATATTAAAATTTTCAGGCATATTTTTAGAATTAAACTAAAAATATTCTTTCAGATCAGAAACAGAGATTTATATCAAATTTTTTTTATATTTAATATTTAACGTTAATTTTATTTGAAGAAATTACTACAATTAAAATATTAGGTGTTTTAATTACGTTTTTTGTATAATTGAATAAATTTAAAGAGATAGAAAGACATAAGCCCGCGGATATTTCTTTTTTCTTTCTCATTCTCACAGCAAACTTTTTCTTTAAAAAATTTATATTAATCATTTTATGTGTTTATTGATATTTATGCCACCTTGGAATTAATTTAAGAAACATAACATTCAGCTACGGAATTCTTTTCACTTTAAGAACAGAGCACATATTACAGATTTTTTTCCTATTTTTAAAAATTGTCATCAATGTGTTATCGCAGTAAAAACAGAAAAAGATTTACTATAATGGTTCATAATTATCTTTCTACATTTCCACAAAATAACATTTATTAAAATATAGAGGGTATTTCATTTTCTTTTGATTTTTCGGCAAACAAAACAATATTTTCCTTCTCGAAAGCATTTTCGCCTTTTCCAAAACATCACTGCTCAGAAATATATTGATTTAAATGATGACTTCAATAATTATTAATTTCGTAAGTAAAGAGAGTTTTCAATCATTATACATCATATTTAGTTTCTATTGCCTGCACATTACTTCAATGATTGTATTTTTCACACATGATACTAGATTAAAAGCTTAAATATGCTTTGAGAAATACACAGCCTTGTATGTTAAACAGTAAAATTTCGCATTTTCCCTTTTAAACTAAAATATCTGTCAAAAGTGATTTTCTTAGTACTTTTTCTTTTATTTCGGTTTGAAGTTTACTAGCAATATCAAATGTATGCCCTGTTTCTGTTTATGTTGCCTTAACTTAAAGTTTGTCTTTTCTGATAAATGGGATCTCTGAAATTCTGATAAAGATTTTTCCTGGGTAGGATTTAAGCAAAATAGGTATGTATGAGCAGCAAATTCATTGAACTAAACACAAAATTATTTAAACATAATGCAGGGAAGCAAATGTAATCAGGTTCTTCTTAAATAAAGAAATGAAATAAAAATACAAAGTTTAAAACACTTAATTAATTATTCTTTCATTGTGAATACCGATGGAGCCCGGTAGGCTAGGGAGTCGTTCTTTATAATAGAAGGCAGTAAGTTCGAATCCCAACATGACTTGATAACCTTTTTGCTTGCTTTTAGGCTCATGGTTGGTTATGGTGTCTGTCCTCGTTATGCGAAGAAAGTAGGTTAAATATGCCGTTTCTGCCATTCTTTGCAATTGAAATTATAAAAGGGTGTGGCAGTTCAAGTGTTGGAAATCATCATCTGAGCTACGATATTTCTCACCTACCTGGTAGCTGTTCCACATGGTAGAATCAAAATCTGGGTTAAGTAAAGGGTACTTTGCCGGTGCACACACACTATAGTTACTGGTATTTTTCAAAATATTTTCACATATATGAATATAAATTATTCTTAAAAGTATATTTGAAATGCATAAAAAGAGATAAGAAACAATAAAAAACACAGGCGTAACACCTAATTAGTTGTTACGAAGGAGCAGGGATTAAAAGCTTTCGAATCGAGAACGCAAACGATTGTTAAGTAGTTGAAAAGAGAATAAACAGATAAAAATAATCCCCCCTCGCATAACATGATACTCTTATAAAGCGTTTTCATATCATGCGATTACATGTCCCTCGTGTTACACGTGTTTCCCCCCCATATAACGCCTTGATTCCCCACGGTATTATTTCTGCACTGCGACATTTATAATGATTTCTACAGATCACACTCCATTTCGCGTTTGCACATTGTATTAATTGTGTTGTTATAAAATAAAATAAAATTATATTATTGAGCGTTAAATATTCTGTCGAAAAAAGATGTCGTGGTAGAGCGTTATTTCAGATATCTCCTTCAGCAAATAAACATGTAATAAAACTTTTTTTGGAATTATTTGATTCATTTGAAATGAACTGTTTTTTTTATTTACATTTGCATACGCTTTTTTAATTTAAAATGTTCTTAACTTGATTTTTATAAAATTCACATATTTCGTTCATAATATAGATTTTTCTTAATATTCTATTTAAAATTCTTTCAATGAGAAAAGTTAAACGTTAATCATTTATACATAACGCGTGTTACGAGATCATACTTGTTGCGTTTCACCAAAATGCTCGTACAACGCATTTTCTTACAACGCGAAACTAATATTCCATGTTATAGGAGGATTACAGTATTCCTGTTGTATACATTCCATTCTTTCTCTTACACGTGTTGTGTTTGGTAGAATAAAAGAATATTAGTTAAATTACTGCTAGGGAAGTGAAACTGGTTATTTAAAATAATTTTATTTCGCAGTGCAAATTTTAAGCCAACCAGAAGTGGACACAAAAATTTAATATTCAGCATACAATTTAATATACAGTATAGAGTTCAATATACTGTATACAGTTCAATATACAGTTTAATATACAGTATAGAGTTCAAAATACTGTATACAGTTCAATATACAATATACAGTTTAATATACAGTATAGAGTTTCAATATACTGTATACAGCTCAATATACAGTATACAGTTCAATATACAGTTTAATATACAGTATAGAGTTCAATATACTGTATACAGTTCAATATATAGTTTAATATACTGTATAGAGTTCAAAATACTGTATACAGTTCAATATACAATATACACTTTAATATACAGTATAGAGTTTAATATACTGTATACAGTTCAATATACAGTATACAGTTTAATATACAGTATAGAGTTCAATATACTGTATACAGCTCAATATACAGTATATAGTTCAATATACAGTTTAATATACAGTATAGAGTTCAATAAACTGTATACAGTTCAATATACAGTTTAATATACAGTATAGAGTTCAATAAACTGTATACAGTTCAATATACAATAGTTTAATATACAGTATAGAGTTCAATATACTGTATACAGTTCAATATACAGTATACAGTTTAATATACAGTATAGAGTTCAATATACTGTATACAACTGAATATACAGTATATAATTTAACATATAGTACATTTGTTTGACTCCCTGTCTCTGTACATTTTATTAAAATTAAATTATCATCTGTTACGTGATTCATTAAAAGTAGTATTTTTCCCTAAATGAATTGCAGGTTATCTTCCGTATTTCCTCCGCGTTTTTACTTTTAAGTTCTTTAGAGTTCAGCATAAACCTTGTTATAAGTGGAATATAAATAGGAAAGTATCTATACTTAATTTTTTCAATCCATTGTTACAGATTACAAGCACAAAAGAATCGAAGATAGTGCTATTTATCTTAAGCTATGTACTGCTATTATTTGCAAATATTTTGTTTTCAGTTTACAATAAGTTGCCCGAGTTCTTTGCATAATTGAAAATATTTTAAATAAATAAATGAAAACCACCTTAAAACAATACTAAATCCCTGACTACATATTTAAATGATTAAGTAACTAGTAATTTATGATAAAAAAATAACATTCTTACACATATTGAGAACACAATGATTTTCATTTTTTGAGTAGTTATTTATTTTTCTTGTAATCATATAAGAAATATTGGATGAAATTGTACATCTTTATCTATCTTTCTATGCATAATAAATAGGTAGATATATCTGTTGTACATTATACATAGCAAATTATTCATATTCGCAATGAGATTAGATTCATATATTTTATGCATTCACATTAGAGCATGAGATTATATTGAATAATATTAAATTTTTACAGAATATATAAATAATATGATATATCATACGGAATAGATTATGATTAATGGAGTTCATTCAACAAATGCTTATAGTGAAGTTTGTAAAGTTGTGTTTTCTGTTTCATGCAGCATTTTTAATTGATATATTTTTTATTGTTTCATATATTTGATACTCGTTAAGATGAATTCTCTCACCTCTTTAAATTTGGTATATTACCTATTTCTCTAACTATAAAATTCCTCATTTTTTCACCGAGTTCATTAAATTCATAACAAAATCACAATTTTTTTCTTCCTTTGACCTCATAAATTACTATCGAATAAAGTTAAGTTAATGACACAGGTAATATTACCTTGTGAAGAGATATGTTGCTCTATTCATTCAATTATTTGATACCCATTGCTGTTGAAATCAGTCACTTTCTTGATTTAATATATCGCTAATCTCACTGAAGGTGATCTCAAAAATCATAAATTGTTCCACCAAATTCCTCACAAAATCACAAATATATTTAATGTTGGATGTAAAATACACACAAAGGAAGACAATCTGTAATGCAAGATAAATTATAATTTTAATTAAAACTTTAGCCGCCCAACTTGTCTAGTGGTCAGTGTTTTTTTATTTATTAGGTTGGTGCGTATGAAATGTCGGATTCTTAAGTGATTGTATAAAACTGCATATCTTTCTTCAAAAGCTGTTTATTCAATCAAAGTATGCTCCATTCGCTTCAATACACTTCTCCCAACGAGACTTTAAAGCGTAGATGCCTGTCTTAAAAAATTTTGGTCTTTAGAATTAATAAACTCTGATATCGAGTTTTTTAGACTGTCTTCATTTTCATAGTGTTTGCCCCTTAAAAACAGCTCTAAATGCTTGAAAAAATGAAAATCGGTCGGCGAGAGATCCGGTGAATACGGTGGATGCTGCAATGATGAGCATACGTTTAACCGATCCAGCTTATTTCGCTCTGTCAGTGCGTGCGGTACCCACTTGTCCATCTTCTTAACCTTGCCAATCTCAGAAAGGTGTCTCAATATCGTTGTATGGTCAACTTTCATCCTGATAGCAAGTTCCCTCGTGGATACGGCTGGATCCGCTTCCACTAGAGCCTTCAGGTCATCATTCTTCACAGACGTTTTGGGTCTTCCGCGCGGCTCATTTTGCAGTGAAAAATCGCCAGTCCGAAATTTTTCGAACCAACGCTGCACTTTCCGATCGTTAACCGTATTCTCCCCAAACGCTTGGTTTATGTTGCGTGCAGCTTTTGCAGCACTATTACCAAGTTTGTACTCATATAAGAAAATGACGCGAATGTCGGCAGAATTCATATCGGCAATAAACTCAAAAGAAATAAAAAAGGGAAGACCTTCGAGAAAACCTATTTTGCTGAAATGAGTCTCTGGCAATGGACAATACGAGTATGAATGAGGTTATGCCAAATACAAAAGTATAACGAAAACAGGGAGGAAAACGTCCGCATGTAAAGAGAATCCGACATTTCATACGCACCAACCTAATATATTTCAGATTACTTCTTAATAAAAAGTGTTCTTGTAAATTGAAATTAAGTTGTTCCTTTCTATTGAATACTTGTATTGTAACTTCAAATTGTATTGCAGGGATAAAATCCTTAGCAATTGGCCAAAATGATTTATTATGTAATAAAAGTTTTCATTTTTCCTTTGAATTACTATATAGAGAGATTCCTACTTAGTTGCAAGAAACACTGAAATAGAGTTTCTCACATTTCATCATTTATTTAAGTAATGTATATTCATACATTTCTTTTCAAGATTAATTTTTTTCTTTGGTATTAACTAAGTGGTGTTCCAAATCCATGAGTTTATAAGCGAAAGAATTTTGCAAAAAGCTTCGAAACTGCAGCTAATAGTTGGATGGGATGGCATAAGAGCTCTTTTCTTCTCTTTAACTTCCGAAAACGAAGGGAAAAATTCGTCTCTCTTCTGTTGATCCCATGAAGCACAGGTTTCAAGAGTGGGATATAATCAACTAATAGTTAACACATTCCCGGGTTCCGGCAGCTCACTTATCATTGGCTTATGGAGTTAATGCGGGGAAAAAATAAAGGCGATGGGGAAAATCGACGAAGCAGAGGGAAAAAAGAAAGAATATATATTTTGGGTCTTTTTTTAGATTTAATTCTAGCAGAACGTTAAGAGGGATGTTGGAACTATAAAAACTTCGTTAGATACCTTTCTTAAGAGGAATTAGTTTTTGTCCTTGATTGTACATTCTATTGCTCTATATATGTATCACGCCTAGGCATTTCCTGCTGTTTCGATGTTATTTCCGAAAGTTCAGAAGAAAAAGAACATTCTCGATCTCCGGTTTTTTTTTATTTTTAAGGAAGATTCCACCTGGATTTTAAGAAGTTAAAAAGAAAAAGTATTGACTCCTTTCGTAAGATGATGAAAGTCGTCTAGAGGAATCACAAAGTCTTAGATTCTTTCAAGGATATTGGAGATTAGAATTCTTATTCCAAAAAAGACTATTATCTGTATTACAGAAGGTTTATATATATATATATATATATATATATATATATATATATATATATATATATATATATATATATATATATATATATATATAAATATATATATATATATATATATATATATATATATATATATTCATAAAAATTGAGCCCATTAAAACAAATATTCATTCTTTTGAGATACGTCATTCTTTTGTGGTTCAAATAGGGCTAGTGATTATATGGATCAAATAAACAGTTAATTGATTTTTTAATATTTTCTATCATTTCTTTTAGGTGTGTTCAAAGTAGTCTCCTCCAGCATCAATGCACTTTTGTAGACGAATTTTCCGCAGATTAAATGCCTCAAGCCAGTCATTTCTTCAAATAGATGAAAAAAATGCATTTATAGCCACATCAATCTCTTCTTCTGAGTGAAAACGACGTCCACATAGGTTCTTTTTTAGATTACAGAATAAACAAAAGTCGCACATAGCTAGATCAGGTGAATACGGTGGATGTTCGATCACTTTAATTTGTTTTTGTTTAAGAAACTCAACTGTTTATTCGGCTTTATGTGAAGATGCATTGTCATGGTGAAGCATTAGTGCCCTAACATTCAGTTCTTGTAGAATTTCTGGAAGACATTTAGTGGTATACCAGTTTGCTGTTACTGTCTTCTGTCCTTCCAACTTGATGGCTTTGACCAATGCCGTACTTCTGAAGAAAACGGCATACATCATTTTTTCAGTGCGCGTTGTTTTTTCGTCATTGTCGGCGTGGGATCATCTTCAAAGACCCATACTTTGCTTTCTTGACGTGTTGGAACATCAAAAAACGGTATGTACGTTTCATCACCTGTTACAATTTTAGAAATGATGCGGTGGCCACCATCATTCAGCATATTAGGAGTTTCTTTACTGATTCTGACAAGCTCCTCTTTTTGATGCTCAGTTAGATTATGGGGAACCCAACGGCAAACTACTTTTTTCATATGCAATTCTTCATGAAAAATTTTGTGTATGGCTGCGGATCCAATGTTAAGTTCCTTCTGTATCATTTGATAGGTACAGCGATTATCAACCATTAGCATTTTTCGTATGGCAGACACATTATCCGGGATTACTGCCGACGGCGGCCTTCCTGTGTGTTCTTCATCCTGAAGAAAATTGCGACCTCTTCTAAATTCTCTAAATCATCTGAATCCAGTAGCACGAGCTGGAGATTCATCACCAAATGCTAATTGCAACCGTTGAACGCATTCTTCTTGATTTAATCCTGCTTTGAAATCGTAGAAAATCATAGCGCGAAAATGTTCTCGCATCAACTCCATTTTCTCTTTTGTTTCAAATTTATTCCACGCTAAACAAGTTGAAGTAAGTCAGTAAAAAATCATCTTCTGTGTTAAAATACTTTGTACTTTAAAATTAAACCGTTATTTTTATTTTGTAAATTCTCGTTGCGCGTATCTCAAAAATTTCAGAGTAACCCTCGTATATATATATATATATATATATATATATATATATATATATATATATATATATATATATATATATATATATATATATATATATATATATATATATATATATATATATATATATATATATATATATATATATATATATATATATATATATATTTAACATGTGTCTTAATGTCTTTGGCAGAGATTTTAATGCCATCGAATATTTTGATGGTTGCTAATTGTGTGTGTGTCACCAAGTAGCTCATTAAATAAAGGAAACTTCTTCAATTAAGTGTGTGAAATGATGGTGCTGTGTGATGGTATATGTAAAATGCAAGTGTCTTTCTAAATAAAATTTTCATTTATTAATATTGGTAAAATCTGCCTTCTCTACTTTCCAGAAACAAATAAATTCCAGAAATAAAAGTGTTTTGTCAGAAAATTAACGAAAATATTTTCCCTAGATATTTGTTGACTTCTAAATTATTTTGCGGCCATCATTACTCTTTTTTATGAAAACTGATATCGATATGAAGTATATTTTGCAATACTGTTTGATTGTAAAATTTGGTAACTTATATAATAAATTAGCAATTATTTGAATGATGAATATTTTTGAGATATGTTATATTGTAATTTTTGCATTAAATTTGTAATTCAGTTGAAAAAATGATGAATGGAAAAGATCTAAATAATTCGTAAAATTAATTTTTTTAATAATTCCTGGACATTAAGTAGGCTTTTAATTTTGGTTGTATGAGGAGTGAAATTGATATCTTTTATAATAGGTTATCTTGTGGTCATGGCAGCATAACAAGGGAAATGGGTTTCCTCGTAATTTGCAAAGACGGTCCAAGCAGACCCTCATCAAACTAGATCTTTGAGCCACAGAGTTTTACGGGTATCCTTTCACTTGTTTGGTATTGTGAATACGACAGACCTTTTGTCGGGTCAGAATAAAACCCACAAACGTTTCATAACAAGAAAGACGACTTTTTACCACGAAGTCATGGTGGAATCATTAATAAAATATGATATTAAAACTTTAAGTGAAAGAATTAGTGGAAAACTATATTCCTCAAATTTTATAAAACAGAATGCTGAAAATTATATAGCATTGAAGGCAATGTAAAACCAGATTTGAATACTTTTAATTTATAGGCTGAAGACAAATGTATTTCAAAATAATTTTAGTGTATATTGGAATTGAGTACTATAAGATGAGTTAATAGTCTTGTGACCCACTTTTAGTCTGAGTCCTGTTTTAATTTTTAATGTTGTTTCAGAAATTTCCCGAATAAAATAAACCATAAACTTAAATTTAGGCAAATGAGATTCGTAATTAAAAAATATTATGATGAATCTCTATAAAAGTTAAAATTGAAAACGCTATAAAAATTAAATAAAATAAATAAAAAGCTATAATATAATAATAATAGGTATAATATAATAAATAAAAAGTTATATAAAATTAAAAACGATGCAAAATAAAAAAATAATAAAAAAACACACATTGAATGCATTCTCCTTAATTCATGAAGACACGAAAGAAACAATATTTCGAAGAGAAAAAGAACGAAATATTATGGTAGGAATAATTTGAAAAACAATATACAAGCCTTCAAGAAGGAAATAAGTAGGAAACAATTCATGATTTTAAAATACATTATAGAATTTTCAATGAAATAAAAATTGACTAAACTAATAAAAATTAATTAAACGTAAATGAATGTATCAGTTGCAGATGAAATACTATTCATTCGTAAGAATCTGAAAATATATTCAAGTTTTATAATTTAGAACGTTTTAAATTGTATTATTGAACACATAAAGAAAAATCCAATAAACCCTTTTAAGTTATTTGAAGGAGAAATTTTATTTAGAAAGCTGCAACACCACATAAGTTTCATTTTAATGACTCTCAATCTCGACACACTCATAAATATTCTGAACCAACATCTTCCTAAACTATAAATTTATATTTCATTTCTCCTTTCCAATGTGGCCGTATATCCAGTAACCACAGAGCTACAGATATTGACGTCACCAGGTCCAATATCTTTTCGGCCTTTCGACACCATCTGGTCAGAATGTCAGACAAAAGGCAGATGCATGCATGTCTCAAAAATTTATGATCATTTTATAAATTCAGAGCTTAAGGTGTCCTTAATAAATCCCCAGCTAAGGATTTTAAGCGCGTAATTACCTCCGAGTTTTATGATTAATTTCCCGAGAGCGGTGAAGCTGCTCGGCGATTAAGGACAGATGCCGAGGTGATTGCTCCCACTAATAACCGAAGAGGGATTTTCAGGAGAGGCCGAGAGGGGAATTACTGAAAGATTTCCCCATTCGCGGCATCTCTGGTCGATTCTTTCGATGGACCACAGGATCATGAATCATCATAGCCTTAATGACCAGTAGAAATTAATGTTTTTAATAGTTATATTTCCTCTGAAGTGAAATTAAACTGAATTATCGTTTTGCACACATCTGATAAAGAGTTAGAAATAATGTTATATTTTACAAGAGATTAACCTGATGTTCCCACTTACAAAGTAAAATTTTGTATTGAATTTCTACAGATGATACTTAATTAACATAAAATAAAGTAGCTGGTTAATGAGATACAGTCTCTAATTCTCACTGAAGATACGTAGGACATTTCTGACGAATATGTCAAAGGTAAAATTATAAAATAAAATATTTTGGAATATATATATATATATATATATATATATATATATATATATATATATATATATATATATATATATATATATATATATATATATATATATATATATATATATATATATATATACATATATATATATATATATATATATATATATATATATATATATATATATATATATATATATATATATATATATATATATATATATATATATACTAAATTTAAGAATAGAATAAGAGTTATTTGATAACTAACAAATTTTATGGATGTTCGTTTTTTTACCCCTATACTGCATTTCTAATATAAAATTGCAAGTAAATTCCAAAGACCTTTCCTATACACTTAACAACCACGTAGCACACATTCTCTATATATCCCCCTTCGGTAAGAAATAGCACACAAATGACTGCTAACCACCTTAATAATAACACCTATGCTAAAATGGGCACTTTTCATTTTATTACTTCTTTAAATAAAAAGCTGTTTGGAATGTATCAGTGTCTTGCATTTACTGCTTTAACACTGCTGCAGATTGCTTTTAAATTATGAATTATTATATTCAAAAATAATTAAATATATATATATATATATACCTTTACAAAATATAAATTATTTTCTATTTAAATTTAAAAATTAATGTAATTTTAAAAAAAATTATGGAATTTTATAAATAACTAAACAAGAAATAAATAACTTAACATTTTTATTGTTATTTACATTTATTAAAAGCTATTATATTAAAATACTGATGATTGATAGATTTCATATATTCCTACTATACAGATTAAAAAGAGTTAATTGTGTCTTGCCATCAAACTGACACATAATGTTTTAAAAATTAAATACAATAATTGATTTTACTAGCAGCATTATGATTTCAAAATTAAATCAAGTTATTTAAAAATTTGAAACAAAGAATTTGTTTTCTAATATATCAAAATTAAAATAGATAAACAAAGCTACACTTAACTTAATAATCTTTTTCTAAATGAATTATATAGAAAATAATTACTAATTAATAGATTTATAAAATAATTACTAATATTAAATTATCTGTATTTATGATTATTGTGATTACTTCCCCCATCATTAATATACTATATACAGATCCAAATATAAATATATCATCATGAATTCGAAAATCCTATGTTAAACATCATTACAAAGTCGCCAAAGTTAATGAATGTATCTCTATAAAAATAACAAAAAATGAATTTTTATCTACAATACTCTACTTTCATAAGTTAAATACATAAAATTGTATGTTCGTTTCCAAAAAGGGAGTGGGAATTTGATATTTGATTTGACGAAGACGACTTGAGGAGGATTTGAAATCTTTTCAAGTGATAATTTCTCAAGATTCAACACAATGTGAATCTGTTGAATCTTTTTTTATAAAAAAATTATAATTACTTTTAACTCTCTTCTGAGTTATCAAAATGTACATGAAATTTTCAAGTAGTAGCAAAACGTGGTTTGTTTTAAAAAAGTAAACGAGCATTTTTCAATATATACATATATATATATACATATATATTATATATATATATATATGATATATATGTATATATATAATATATATATATATATATAATATATATATATATGTATATATATATGTATGTATATATATATATATATATATGATATATATGTATATATATATGTATATATATATGTGTATATATATACATATATATATATATATATATATATATATATATATATATATATATATATATATATATATATATATATATATATATATATATATATATATATATATATATATATATATATATATATATATATATATATATATATATATATATATATATATATATATATATATATATATATATATATATATATATATATATATATATTTATATATATATATTTATATATTTATATATATATATATATATATATATATATATATATATATATATATATATATATATATATATATAAAAATATATATATATATAAATATATATATATATATACATATATATATATATAATATATATATATATATATATATATATATATATATATATATATATATATATATATATATATATATATATATATATATATATATATATATATATAAATATATATATATATATATAAATATATAAATATATATATATATATATAAATATATATATATATATATATATATATATATATATATATATATATATATATATATATATATATATATATACATATATATATATATATATATATATATATATATATATATTTATATATTTATATATATATATATATATATATATTTATATATATATATATATATATATTTATATATTTAAATATATATATATATATATATATATATATATATATATATATATATATATATATATATATATATATATATATATTTAAATATATATATATATATATTTAAATATATATATATATATATATATTTAAATATATATATATATATATATATTTAAATATATATATATATATATATATATATATATATATATATATATATATATATATATACGAGGGTTACTCTGAAATTTTTGAGATACGCGCAGACGAGAATTTACAAAATAAAAATAACGGTTTAATTTTAAAGTACAAAGTATTTTAACACAGAAGGTGATTTTTTACTGACTTACTTCAACTTGTATAGCGTGGAATAAATTTTAAACAGAAGAGAAAATGGAGTTGACGCGAGAACATTTTCGCGCTATGATTTTCTATGATTTCAAAGCAGGATTAAATAAAGAAGAATGCGTTCAACGGTTGCAATTAGCATTTGGTGATGAATCTCCAGCTCGTGCTACTGGATTCAGATGGTTTAGAGAATTTAGAAGAGGTCGCAATTTTCTTCAGGATGAAGAACACACAGGAAGGCCGCCGTCGGCAGTAATCCCGGATAATGTGTCTGCCATACGAAAAATGTTAATGGATGATAATCGCTGTACCTGTCAAATGATACAGAAGGAACTTAACATTGGATCCGCAGCCATACACAAAATCATTCATGAAGAATTACATATGAAAAAAGTAGTTTGCCGTTGGGTTCCCCATAATCTAACTGAGCATCAAAAAGAGAAGCGTGCCAGAATCAGTACTGAAACTCTAAATATGCTGAATGATGGTGGCCATTGCATCATTTCTAAAATTGTAACGGGTGATGAAACGTACATACCGTTTTTTGACGTTCCAACACGTCAAGAAAGCAAAGTATGGGTCTTTGAAGATGATCCCACGCCGACAATGACGAAAAAACAACGCGCACTGAAAAAAATGATGTATGCCATTTTCTTCAGAAGTACGGGATTGGTCAAAGCCATCAAGTTGGAAGGACAGAAGACAGTAACAGCAAACTGGTATACCACTAAATGTCTTCCATAAATTCTACAAGAACTGAATGTTAGGGGACTAATGCTTCACCATGAAAATGCATCTTCACATACAGCCGGATTAACAGTTGAGTTTCTTAAACAAAAAAAATTAAAGATATCGAACATCCGCCGTATTCACCTGATGTGCGACTTTTGGTTATTCTTTAATCTAAAAAAGAACTTACGTGGATGTCGTTTTCATTCAGAAGAAGAGATTGATGTGGCTATAAATGCATTTTTTTCCATCTATTCGAAGAAATGAATGGCTTGAAGCATTTAATCTGTGAAAAATTCGTCTGCAAAAGTGTATTGATGCTGGAGGAGACTACTTTGAACACACCTAAAATTTTGTAAGTATAACTTTAAAAACATAGTTGTATCTCAAAAATTTCAGAGTGACCCTCGTATATATATATATATATATATATATATATATATATATATATATATATATATATATATATATATATATATATATATATATATATATATATATATATATATATATATATATATATATATATATATATATATATATATATATATGTATATATATGTTTTAGAAAGTGTGAAAGCGTTTTTAGAAAAATTTCAAAAAGTAGAAGCAGATTTTAATGACCATTGCGGTGAGATGTCGAACCACCAAGTTCACTAGAATTGTTAAATGTTAATCGATGATAAATATAGAAGTATTCACCTCACAAAAACCAAGTGATGGTAAACACCTATAAAAGTTAAGTGGGGAAAAATATAAAAAAACCCATTTTAATGACAGCGACTGCATTATCTTCTTTCTTATAGATGACATTTTTGTCACCTTAACTCATTGCAAGATCGTCAGTTCACATTATCGTTTACATAATTAATATCGATATTTGAACGATGAAATGGGTAAATCGTTCGCCTTGAGGAATCCCTTCCTTCTCATGGGAGATGTAAATGGGGATATTCGCCCTATGGCACCTAGACTGGCGACAGTTATTTGAGACTCATTTAATTCATCCCCAAGGAAGAGGTCGAAATGATCTTTTAATGTATTAGCTTCCATTCTATGATGTTGTGATGAATTTTTTATGTTCATCTTTGGCAATAGAAATGTTAAAAGAAATGAAGATGGATATAATGGGATTCACGAAATGGATTTGTGACATTTTGTGAAGCAGTTAAATAAAACGAAGCATACGATTTCTGTAATTAGGGAGAAGGAAATTTACTTCCACAATTAAAGGCTGTGAAGTAAATTAAAATTCCCACAACTAAAGGCTGTGTTATACAATGACGATTATAATTTACGAATCTAATAGGATCTTTTGAAGAGATCACTCAATTAATTTGGATAGTATGAAAGTTTTCTTTTTTTCCGTAATTAGAGAGAAGTATTTTCTTCATTTAAATCGTAAAATATGAACAATTCCACTTTATTTAAAATTTGAAGCATTCTAAAAGTATGCAGAATATAATTAGTTTTTTCATAATCCTTTGCTTTGTTAAATGCATTTCGACTTTATTTGACTTCGATTTTACTTGTTTTAAGAAAATATCCTTAAAGAGACAATCTGTAAGCATTGCCATATTTGTATAACTTGATTGTTTTCGCTGTCAAATAAAACTTAATATATTCAATAATTTTGTTGTTGTTATTTATGACACTTGGACAAGGTAAGCTCGCTATACCGTTGGCTATGCTAGTTTAAGTCAATAGGGTGAGTCTTTCCTTTAACTAGAGCACTTCTAAGGTGAAATTACGACTTTGCTCTAAGACTCCTCCAACAGATGGCACTACCAGAGGATCGAATGCTTAATCTTGAAACCACAAAAAACAGCATGTAAACATATCGTAAAATATTTTAGCGATTTCTTTCAATTTTCATGCAACTATTGTTAACAGCTAATATTCCAGCATTTTTTTTAACGAAGGAATTCAATATTTTCAATAAAATCAAATTAGAAATTCATATTTAAAGAAAAAAACTGGAAATTTATACATTTCAAAATTTATTTCTTAAAGTATTAACAATTATTTATTAAAATTTATATTAATTGTTAGAAAGGTTTTCAATCCTGCCATCGTGTTCCCAGATTTTTATTTAAGATTAATAAATAACATATTCATATTTAATTTCTTTTTGTCTATTTTAAGCATACAAATTCTCATTTAACTCATTAAAATAGGTAATGAGATTTCTATGCAAAATGGATAATTTTACCTTGTAATTCATACCGTAAGCAATGAGAAATCGTAGGGAATATAATTAAATTTTGACCAAAAAAAATGTAAAACAACTCTGCAAATCACAACAAATTACGCAGGAAATTCTATTACAATAATTTATTTATAACTAAGTTTTTCTCTCTAATTATAATAACAATAATCTCTGATATAATCTTAATTAAATAATCTTAATTAAATCAATAAAATTATTTTAACTTTTGAAATGAAACCAGTAATTAAAAATTCTTCTATATTTATTAGAAGTGTTAATTAAAAATATATTTATGTAACTTATAAAAATATTTCTTTATTTGAAGGAATCATTGAAAGAAATGTTCTTTTTTAAACTTTCAGAAGTAAAAATTACTGTTACGTTTCTATTCCTATATAAAAAACTAAAGCTACTAAATCAATGTAACATAAACTATATTCTATTTATTTTAATTTTCTTTGTATGCACAAAATAAAAAGTGCAATTCTTTGAATAATTTAATTTAAAAGTAACTGTATCAAATATGACAAAAAAATTACACACGTTTTTCATTCCAATTTCCTAAATTAACTGTTTTTTACTTAAAAGAAAAACATGTAAGTATGAATAAGCAACTAGTCATTAACTCTAAAACCTTGAGTTTTAAAAATGCAAAATGTTAGAAAATTAATCGCAAATGGGTAATACTTTTTATTTTAATTAAAATTGATTGATATTATCTTTTATTTCCGAAATGTATGAAAAAAGTTTATAAATTATGACCAAAAATTAATATCTGAAAAGATAATTTAATAGCGTTTACTCTAGAGATTATACACACTAAATACTCCAATGAGGACTGGATGCATATACGAGGCTCCGTCAAAAAGTTAGCTGCACAGCACAATGAAACAAAAGATAGAAATTTTACATCAACTTTACTGGTATCTTAAAGTTACATTCAATATCTGCATTTCAACGTAACGACCTCATCTTATTTAAGCATTTGTTGAGAATTCCGTTCAATGTCCAAGGAGTGATTTCCGAATTTGTTGCAGTTGATGGTTTTCCCTCGCGCTCACCTTTGTCCCTATCTGTACATCTATTCTCAAACATGTTGCATAATTTCGCTATAGTTTGAAATGACATTGCCTTTTCACCACACACTTCATGCGACTGCCCATAAATTTCAGTGCAGTTGCACCTTTTTACCCACAAAAAACCAACCACTGCATGCATTTCCGATTTGGATGCTATTTGCAACTCTCGAGACATGTTTGCGACTGATTATCGGGAAAACTAAGCTCGCTTCGTGGAACCCGTTACGTCACGCGATATAAGTACGTGTCTTAAGTGTTGCCACACACTGTTATCAAAATAGTCTTAGATGGAACATATTTTTGCAGTAGAGAAACAAACTTTCTGTCTGACCAACGCATATACACAGATGGATCTCAACTTTCACGAAATGAAAGTGCGAATGCTGGAGTCTTCTTTGATTCGTTTGCATTTTATTCGTTCTTTAATTCCTTTTACCTTACCATTTGATGGAAAGGTGGAAGCCATAAAGGTGGCAGCTCAACATCTGATTTCTAGGTGCTAAGGTTTTAATAAGGCTCTTGTTTTGTCAAATCCAAAGAATTCAAGCTATTATTTCTCGGAAAGAAACTAATTCGCAAAGAACCAAAGTCTGTACTTGTAATTTAAGCATATTGTAAGCCTCCAATTTTTTTTATTCTGCAGTAACTTACGGCACACTACAGAATTCCCAGAAAATGGTGATTGAATTTTTGGCGACAAAAATGGAACCACAATACTACAAATTTCATGAGATCTTTTCTTATATTCTATTGTAGTGCGAGTTATTAAAGAAAGCACGCACTTCCGATCCAATCAAAGAAATTAGACTGAAGAAAAGAGCTGGAGATCAAGGCAAAGCGCTGTTAATCATCCTACACGTCCCAAGTTGATTTTCTGTTGCAGTATTTCGTCTAGAAACAAAGTATGATTGTCTTACAGGCCATTTATTCCCACTTCAAACATTATAATATCCTCTAACTGTGCACTATGCAGAAGTGGTACTATTATGGATATGTGCACTTCATCTCAATAAATGCCCTGAAGTGTCTGGATATTTATTTGAATGGTATTGACTGGCAAGAGAGAAAATTCATTACCCAGTCCATTTGGTGTGTTGATTCTTTTCATGTATTTTCCCCCTGTATTTCAATGTTCACGCTTTTTTGGTTCCTTTTATGTTTTTGTGCGGCGTGTGCTTTTGACACTAGGCAAGGAACTAGTGCTACTGCTAAAAAGAATATTTTACTTCTCTAGAGGGAAACAAAGAACAGCAAAAAGTTTACAATACCATTGATAGGTGAAGCCTACATTTTACAAAAGCTTTAATATTTCAAAAAAATGTTACCACACAATCTTAACGGAAGAAAAATGCAACAACTTTATTTGTCGCCAAAAAAAATATTATACATGAAGGGATTTCTAAACCCAGTTTTCTTTACGCAGGGATATTGTAAAGTTTTAAGCAATGTATTACCGTTAGATCATAGTTTTCAGGTTTTTACTTTCCAATCCCTTGAGCTTGATTTTCAACTGTTAAAAGAGGCTGAAAAAATAAGAACGAGAAAAGAGATGCACAAAAATATATAATAATAAAAAAAGTAAACAAATAAAACACCGTCTATCAACAGCACGGTTAAAGATACAATAATTTTTCAGAAGAATAAAACGATACTGAATGTTTTTATGGAGCATTTCTTTGATATTATCTGTGGTTGTAACGCTTCACTTCAAATGTCTTTCAATGTGTATCTTTCATTGAAAAATTCGATATTGTTATATATTATTTAAAAAATATTTTTAATACTCGGAAGAGTTAAACTGTTTGTGCGGTTTAATATTTCTTTGCTTACCTTTGGAGAATATCTTTTTGAAAACATATTCGTATAAGTCTTTATTTTATATTTGACTTAAAAATTGTAAGATGTACATTTGAAATGTGGCATCAACTTAAATTAAATCTCTTGACAGCATGTTTGAATTTAAAATCAATAGGTAAACAAAAATCATTAAATTGGGTAAATTTTAAGTTTAAAATCACAGGGTATTTATCATACATTAAAAACGGCCCACACACACACACACACAATCATGAAAATATTTATTTGTCTATGCGAAAATAATTATTTATGAAAGCATTATTGAAGAAAAGTATCAAATAGAAATTATTGATTTACATTAAAGGAAAAGAGCGGGCTTGTAGAGTTTATTTTCTAAGTTAATTTATTGAACATAAATAAATATATCTATATCTCAAATACAATTGAGAAAATTCAGATAAAATATTATAAAGGATTTAGATATATTGTTTTACTTTTCTGCTTATACAAAAATAAATTTCACGTTAATTTACTAATTTATAAATTGTGTATATATATATATATATATATATATATATATATATATATATATATATATAATCACTACTTCACTTAAATCAAGAACTAATTTGGAAATAGCGTTTTGGGGGTAATGATTTGTTTAAAAACAGTTCTCTAAAAACATTGAAAAAATTTGAAAATAAGCAAAATGGATAATTATACTTAAGATATCAAAATATACACATCATTAAAACCAACGTGTTTGAAAGTATGTGTAAAAAACGAAATATAAAGAAAATCGATTCTAATGACACTTTTAGAGACTACATACAATATTATCGATTTTATCGAAAAGGAATATTTTTGTATCCTTGACACAGCCACTGCAACATTGTCTCCATCCAATATTATCGGTTTCGGAATTAATATCAATATTTAGTGGCAACAGTTTACTGTGATGAGAGTGTTTTCTTTCAGTAAGAGACCCGAATGAAAATAACTCCATTTTTGGCTTAAAATTCACACTGTTTGGTATTTTTTTTAAATAGGTATCAACATTTGGCTCGATTGGCTGTCTGCCATTTACATTTTATTTAGTTTATTCTCAAATAAAGTTGTTTAAACAAAATTTTCATGTTGTATCATGTTCTGTTTTATATTACATGCAGCACAAAATATTTTATTTTTAATTTTGGAAGTAGAAAGGATTAAATAAATGCAGATGCGATGGAATTTAAAATGGGATTACCACCGACTTCAGAGAATTAAGGGGAATATAGACTATTTATCAAAATCGATTATATTATACGATACCGATTCTAGCTAAAGGACCTAATATTATGATTTGAAGAGCAATTTTAACGAATTTGGATTTAGGAAAGATATCCTTTTTTCACAATTCTACAGAAGATACGTTTTATTTTTATGATTTAAATTGTGTAAGATAACAAGAGTTATATCTTAGTTAATTGAGTGAAATAGGTTTAAAAATAGTAATTGGTTTAAAAAACGTAGCACTCTAAAGATTTTTGTGGAATAGTTTTATTATAATTCAAATTACGCTTTGTTTTCCTAGATATTAACTCATTTCATTCCACTTTATTTATTTTGAAAATAATTTTTTTTCAAAAAGCAAATTTGTATAAGCATTTCAGTTTTTATGTAATTTGATTTTTTTAGAATCTGGAAAATAAAACGTTCCATTTTAAAGCATATATTTTTTTAATAATAATTCAATTTTTAATATTTCAATTGAATTTAAGACAACAATCTATTATTTAATTTTGTCACTTAACCTTTCATCATAATTTTATTCAATTGTTGAGTTTATTACTGCTAGTTGTTGAGAACTTAACCATTGAAGTTGCATTTTCTTAAATAACTTTCTCATTTTCCGTTTCAGGTCGAATATATACCAAAACATTATAGTTCTTTAAGCAATTTAAATTGCTAAATTATACTTTTATTAAATATTTCTAACCTTAATTGGGCATTTGATTTATTTCAAATTGCAATAAAGTTTCAGAACTATTTTGGCCATACGCAAAAGGAGCTGAGTTTGCTTGAAATGCTATAAAACTCACTCTCAGGATCTTGTAATCATAACAGTTCAAAGAACAAGTCCTTCAGCATATAGCTCATGGTTAACTGCCTTAAGCAATAAATTTCATTGACAAAAATTTTAAGTCTTACAAGCGTCGAAACCAGGAAAGCAATCTGTTACCTATCCTATCAATTCTATTGACATTTCTTGGATTTATAAAATCAAAGTATTCTTAGTTTGCAACGGCAAATTCTTTTCATATAAGTACTCTAAAATGTTGATAATCAATTTAATTAGTTGATTATTTTTAAGTCAAAGTAATTTATTTTTTATTTTTCTTATCGGGTTGAAATTTTTCAAACTTTATCGGAATGCATACTAAATATTTTTCTCGGAAATTACATATTTCTGTTTATATTCCATACAAAATCATTATATATCCACAAACAGATGAATATTACGTGAAAAAAACATTTTCTTCTCACAGGAAATCATACAGAATGCTAAATAAATCAAAAGTCTCTTTAGGGGGAACCATTTTTCATGCAAAACATTCCATCCTATTTTCATGGATAAGAACATAAATATGTTCTAACTCTGATATTGCAGTAAGCAAATATTTCCCTAATAATTATCGAGTGGGAGGGCCATTAAGGCTTCTGATGAATATCTCGCGTGCTGACGGATGAGCCCCGGCCAACTCTGATGGAAATATAAACACGTGATATGGAAGTTAAACAACTTTCGACAGGAAATGTTCGAGTACCTAATTATAGTCAATGTTCGTGTAACATTTTGCTTAATTTATTGATTATTTAACTTGTGTAAAGAGGCCGTTAATGGTTTTATAATTCTTATTATTTAAAAATTATATCATCATAAAACTATTATTCGATATATTTGCAGATTAAGAAAATCATTAATTTCTGTAATTGAATAGAAAAGTAAGGTTAGATTTTTGCAGAAGATGAAGCATATGTTGATAACAAAATTAAATATTGTTTTCATTTTTTTATAATTTTTTAAAAATAATTACATGTGTATATGTTAATTTGTTTCCTTAATACTGATTTTGTTAAAGATTTTTATATGACAACTCAATAATTTTTTTTACAGTAGATTCTGTATAAACTATCTCGATATTTTTCACTACATGGTAAAATGCTTAGACTTAAAAGCACCTTCTGTATTTATAATGCATAGTAGACAGCTTACAAGACAATCGAACGAATGACTAATTTTCAAAAATAAACATCATATTTAAATACTCCTTCTTGATTTGATATTTTTGGTAAAAATGCATTAAGAGTATCAAAAGAAATTCCCATTCAAATTTTATATAAATGTAAAACACTAAATTTAAAGTATCAAATAATATTGATATAAGAAATTTTTTTTGTTCTAAATATATTTTTATCACGATGGTAAAAACACACTAAAATAACTTCAAGCAGAAATTATTTTCATTATTTATATTAAAAATTTGAAAAACAATTATCACTTAAAAAAATGCAAATCACCGGAGGCATTCGCAAAACCTTTCACTTTCTAATTCTATGCTTTATTTATCACCAGTTACATTCAAAGCTCTTTGATATCTTTATTTGGCGGTGTTTCAGAAATTGGCAATTTAATAATTTCGTAAACTCGCCAAGATCTGAACTAACCCATAGATCAGTCGCACCTTCAATATTGCTTCAGCCATCAGGGTGCTTTAAAGGTTCACGGTGGTGACAGAGGTATTAAATGGGAATTTTAAATGCCTGGTTTGGGGACTAATTAAGCTCCTCCGCTTTCAGAAGTATACATTTTCATATAGTAACGTAACTCAAGTGTGGCTTAATGGGAAACCTTGATATTCAACCTCTGTGTGGTGTTAGTCTACAGATTCAATTAATATTCTGAATGACTTGTTTTAACTCAAAAACTAGCGACAATTTTAGAACTCTTGAAGAAAGGGATTTGAAGGCAGGCAACAAATTCTACGACAATTCATGTTTTCGACGCCATCTCAATACAATGTGACGTAGATGAAACGTTATCTGTCGTCATTAATATTTTAAACCAATGAAAATTGTGATAATTTGATAAAGCCATAATCTCCCTGAAACCAGGGGGTACGTGTACCTTCCTGGGGCTTGAGCACAGCCACAAGGCGCGTCGGCAAGTGGTGGATAGCCGAATGTCCTGTAGGAATGAAAGGATAGCCTTGAATATCGAATCAGAGGTTGCGAACCAGTTCCCATAAACCCTGGTGTTATGCGATCCGTGCCTAAGGCTAATTGGCACCGCGGTATTGGTGTCTTAACGGAGCCTCTAGTTGCTTGGCGAACTTCTAGAGTAATTTGCCTTGCCCAGTAACTCAGGCAATGCTGGGTGGACTTATATTACCTGAGCTTTTTAATTGTTATCTTGTGGCTGAAAAGACACAAGAAGTAACAAACCTTTCTGCATTTGCAGGTGAAGCCTCTAAAGTAGACCTTGCTGAAAAAGACAAGGGAACTCAGAGGCAATCTTATAAAGGGGCAGCAATGAATCCTTCACTTGAGGTAGAAATGACCTCTAAACCATCTTCTTCTGGTGAAAGTCAGGAAGCTATTCCTAGTATGACTGACTCTCATGTCATATGCAAGAGAAATGTCATATGCAAGAGGAAATAGCAGAGCATGTCATTTACGAATGTGAGGCTCTTGCCCTCCCTAGATTAACTTCTTTAGGCTTCATCCATACTAGAGAGTTACACCTAGACTCCATTAAAAGGTTATTGGACTTTATTAGTAAAGTGGGTGACCCGAGCAACTGGAACTAGGAAACATTGGGTTTGGAGTTAATGGTACAAAATGCTGATAAAAGCAGAGGTGCCCAATGACATACAAACTCAATTTTAAGAAGAAGAAGCCATAATCTCAAATATAATGAAAGAAACAACCTGGTTAATAAAAAAGTAAATAAAACCACAGGTTTGCAGCTATAAAATATAATTTTGAAAGATAATTAAAAAGTACTTTTATACATTCGGGTGACGTACATACATTAAGATATATCTCATGATAAATGCGAAAAATTCTAAATAATAATGTGATCATATATGTACACCTTAATATTATTTAATGTGATGAAATATTAACTATTAAGAATAACGAAAATAAAATAAAAATACATACAGCCGGCAGTAACAACATTCCCATTTATATGGTTATCAGATATAGTACCGTACCGGATTAACAAAATTTGGCGAGTTTCATTGAGTTGGCATCACTGTGTCTCCTTATTTTGCTTATAAACTATTTTAAAGGTATATTGTCTCTTCATTTAAACTGTGTGTATTTTTAATACCAGTTTTTTCCCCTGATGTTTAATGTAATTTTATTATCGTATAATTTTATCTGGGATAATGTTTATTTGAGATTTCGTTTTTCGCTTTCGATCACTAGGATTCTATTTAGTAATGCAAGTTTCTCGTTTTCGTAAAACGAAATCATATGAAACGAGTACGTTACGAAACAAGAAAACTGATGTAATACATAAAACAATGGAAATATTATAGTAATTTTTTTGGTATAAAAAATTGATTACATACATCAACATTTAATTAATTTTTTCAGAAAAGTACTATTTTTTATTCTGAGTTCTGTAATACTTTTAAAATCGTTTTGTTAAAAAACTCTTACAAAATGTTAATTTTTTTCTGCTTTAAAATTAACTTTACATCATTACATACATTTAAAAACGCTTTAAAACTATTTCAAATAATCCTTAACGTTCATTTTCCGGTTGTTTTAATAAAATGAATCCATTTATCAAAAATAATTAGAAAAATTTGACAGTTATTGTTAGTATTTCAAGCTTTTAATTATAATTCTCAAGTTTTAAGTGGAAGTAAATTTGCTGAAAAAGATTTAAATTCCACCAAAGTTCACTCATTTGTAAAGATTGTGCGTGATGCAAATAATTAAATGTCGAAATCCTGTTCTTTACTAATTTGAATTTTTTTCATTTATGACGTATCTTCAAAATTTCGAGTGTACTTCGTGAAAAATTATGGATTTCATTCAAATAACAGAGAATATTCATTGAGCTTAACTCGAACTTGAGTTTTTCTTTGTTCCACGCTTATGGAACAACATTTCCAATCCGATCAAAAATGGTGTACAAATTTCTTATTTAGATACATAATTTAATTATTTTCTAGCTTAGAATACGTTTTTTTCATAAAGGTTTTAATTGAAAAAAATTCTTGGCATTCCATCCTAGACAGAAAGCAATTTTAGCTTCTGAATTGATTAATAGCTTTTATATTTTTCTCAACTTTTTGTACATGTAAGAGTTAGGATAATAATAGCTTTTATACTGTTTTTATTAATTAAAGCCACCTTTTAGCTTTTCGTATTCTACTAAGAATTATTATTTTTATTTTTTTGGACTACAAAAAACAAATAAAAGAAGATTTTTCTTATCAGTAATTTTCTTAAATGACAACACTGTTTAGTTGAGAATGCTTACTGTGATTAATTTTTGGAGATTTTTTATGCAATTAAAAGAAAAAGAATTTTTTCTTGAAATATTTAATTATGTTTCAGCTTCTGATGTAGTTATTAAATAATTTTTTCTTGAGAAAACTAATGAAAATGAGCTATTCCTTAAAATGTAAAGTTAAGAGTTTTTGCACATACAGAATAAAAAAATATTGGCATTTTTTATTTCTTTGTAATGATTCTAGCAGCCAGGTATTACAATAAAAATAGTTTCTAACTGCATATGGCTGTTATATTTTTAACTAATGCTATATATTTTAAACTAACTTTTGATTACACGTATGACCTTGAGTTTTCGTTGGAGAAATACGCAAAAACATAATGAAAAGATATAGAGAGTGATTTTTTAGATAATAAAACATAACTATTCAAAGTTATGATTGAACGAAATGCAAAAAAAAATTTTAGTACTTTTATTTTAATAAGCATTTTGGTACAATTCGATTAGAATTTTGATGTATTTTATGTAAGAACTGTCATTGATATTTTCTAATCAAATTTTCCATTGACCAAATTTTTTCAATTTTCTGGTATGATTAGATTGTATTTTAATATGATATGTCTAAGCTAATGTATAAATGTCTTCTTAGAAATAAGTTGCATTTGTGTTAAAAAACAACAAGGAAAATATTTATAAATTGTAAAAGAAATTGAATTGAATTTTTAGTAAGTATCTTTATTATATATATATATATATATATATATATATATATATATATATATATATAATATATATATATATATATATATATATATATATATTATATATTATATATATATATATATATATATATATATATATATATATATATATATATATATATATATACTAAAAATATTACATACTACACAAATCTAGTTCACTTAATATTTTTATTATAAATAGAACAAAAATGAGATCCTAAATGCTACCTTACAAATTTTTTAAGTCAACTATCTCTTTAGAATTCTATTCTTAGAATCACTTTTGAACTTTAGAAACCCTTTAGAATAATGTGTTTTTTACTATTTTTTACTAAAAATTTAACACGTAAGCAATCATTTAATATTTTTCATACTTATTTTACTTTCCCCTCTCTTTATTTAATAGTATTAATATGATCAGCTAACAAATTAAAATGATTTTTATTAATATGATTATAATAAAATTTAATGCTATTGGAAGCTACTTCAATACGTCAAAAAAGTAATTTCAAACCTTGTGTTAAATATTGTGTAAATTTATAAGTTACAAAAATAATTTGAATTTTAGGATATAAAAGGATTTAAAATAAAAATAAAATTATTGCATCGTAATGACAAACATTTCTGAAAATCCTACAAAAAATAGCAAAAATTAATAGTAAGTAAACTTAACACGAAAGCTGTTGCTTTAACGACATAAATATAAGAAAATTCTCATTAATAAAACAAAGCATGCATTACTTTTGCTACGTTCAAGGAAACAAATTGTTGATATGCCTACGCCGCTAATCAAAAAAAAGTCATTCGTATTTTATTTTTAATAAAGAGATAAATTTATCGAATGCATTTAATAAATAAGAAAATATTAATTAATTTGGCAACGTGTCAAATCATAAACAAGTAATTTTTCTCTTAAATCAAATGAAAAAAAATCACATGACAGTATTTCTTTTACAGAAATGAAACTAAGTAGCATCATTTTCATTCATTTTTAAGGATCATCAATTTATTCTTTAGTTGTTGAAGCGTAGCACCGGAATTTCAATTTCAGTTTTATGCAGTTCAGTTTCTCTCAAATGAGAACTTATTTCAGTATTTAGTTTTGAAAAAAAGTTACCTTTACTTCAACAGAAAAGAAAAATATTAATTCCCAGCTTTTTTATCGTCTTTCGTTCTCTAAAGTAGTAAATTAAATTTTAAAGATATTTCTCATTAGGTGGCAAACAGTTAGTCATCTGCAAAAAGAGTCATCTGGAGGTGAAAAGGGAAAACCAATACAAACGATTAATTAAATGTTTAAGAATAAATTTTTTTGCTTCCTGTAGGAAGAAATAAAAGATACACATTATTTTAAAATATCGTAAAAAGATGAAAGAACATTTGTTATCTTATATTTTTATATTATTTTCTGTCTTGTAGAATCTTAAATGGTATATTAACCGCGATTAAAAATATTATCCGCAAATGGAATTCTTTAAAAAGAAGAAAACAGTTAGTATTTTCTCAAAATCTTTTAACTATTTCAAATGAATGTTGTTTAGTCGGCATTTTTTGGCTAAGTTATATTTTTAAGACCTATTAATATAATGAATGTTATGATGAAGTATAATTTTTAATCTTTTAAATAATTTAAAATTCTGAATGCGCCCGAATGTAGTAGAAGAATTTTAATAAATGATTATTTAATTATAAGAAACTGAAATTCAGTAAGACTTAATAATTACATGCTGAACGACATTTCTTTGCATTGAAATGCATAGAACTACTAGCGTAATCATGCATCAAATTGAAAATAATTCTGATATTATTTTCTGTGTGTTTTAGTATGCTCAGAAACTGTATCAATTTCGTAAGTAGTGAAGATTATTTCCAATATTTTAATAAAATTCTTAGTAAAGAACTCTTTAAAATTGTTTTAAATAAAAAATTATTAATTTTAATTTTCTTTTTATTTAAAATTTTGCAAAACACATTCTAATTGCCTTCAAATTATTATTTTTTCAATACAGTTGATATAAGTTTTAAATAAAATATTTTGTGTGTGAATAGAAAATTTCTAGGTTTATAGTATTATCTATATGGTATTGTAAATCTTACATAGTTATTAATAAAATGATTACATTCCCTTCATATGATAACTCATTTTCATGATTATTCATTTATTTCAAATTATGTATTATCGTAGATAATATTTATTAACCATATATAATATAAAGCAACGTGTGACAAATAAAATATTTTCATATAAAATATTTTTTATACGCGAGTATAGCAAATACATTAAAAATTATTCTAGAGCTGAAAATTATCTAAGAAAAATTATTCAATAGCTAATAATTATCAACATAATACTATTCTAAAGATGATGAATCCTAAGCAAAATTATATATTCTACAGATGATAATTATCGCAGTATAAGTATTCTAGAGCTAATAATTATCTACGAAAAATTATTCTAAAACTGATACTTATCTAATTAAAAATTATTCTAGAGTTGATAATTATGTCATCAAAATTATTCTATAGCTAGTATAAATTATATAAACAAAACTATATTAAATTTTCCCTATATGTAAAAGAAAAACTATTTTTTAAAATCCTCTCGGCCCAAATAACTACTTATAATAACTCACTCAAACTAGTAGTTAAAATTTTGCTTAATTTAAGCAAATATTTTAGAATAGAAAGTTAAATCCTACAAATGAAAGAAGCAAAAGTAATCTTAAAATATCGATATTTATCAAGATATTGAGCACTTTTTTATTATCCTTGCACGGATTTATCAAAGTTGAAATTTAATACTTTAAGAAATGTATAAAATAGAGAATACAGTTTTCAGCATAACGGATGCATGAATTTGCAAATGCTGATCAGAATTAAAATTATCAGTGAATAGAATAATTTAAAATATACATATGAAGAGCAAAAATTCACAACATTGCATGCATTTCTCTTTTTTAAGATCACAAATGGAACTCTTACTTTATTGAAGATTCCTTGAATTTTAGAGTTCAAACAATTAAAAATTATTTGTGTCAAATGCATATACTGTTTAATTTTACTCATAACAATGATTTGTACTGAGATAAAACTAATACCTAAGTATATAAATTCTTTTCTATTTCAAATTTATCTTATCGAAAATATTATGATTACGAAGAATTTTAACTACCTTATACCCTTTCAAAAACGGAAACTGAATTTTATTTATTAATTTAAGTTTTTGTTAAAATAATAGGAGATTTTATTGGATTAACTATAAATCAATAAATAGCAGCAACTCTCTGCCATGGTTCTTGTAATTTTATTTCGACCTGAATGCGTTCGCTAAAATCTAAGTGGGTGCATATGAAACCATCCAGAAGTGACTACTGGACAGCGATTGATAGATCGAGTGGAGGGAAAGACATGACTTTGCTATTTGGCGATAAGGATTCCGTTTTGAAGAATTTTGGCTCACATTCTTGAAATAGAAACCCGATTCTATATGGACTTTTCTCTGAAACTGTTCATTGCCGTAAAATCGGATGCTTATATATTCTTTAAATTTCCCCAAATTTTTCCTTGTCAAATTTTTTTTCCATGGTGATTTGTATAATGTGATTTAAATAGCATTTTTATTCTTATATTACTGTAAACGATATTCTATTATAAAAGTGTATCGATTGTATCGTTTTATTTATCAATTGCAATTTTCATTCCAACATAAAAGAAGAGACAGAAATAACTACATAAGGTAATGGATGTATTTTTATAATTTATTATCAAGTCAAGTTATTTAATTGTCTCAACACATTAAAAACAGGTAACTTCAATTTAAATTTTTTCCCGCATTCTTATTATGGTCGGAAAAAAAGCTTACTAAATAATTTCAAATTGGAAATAAAAAATAAATTGTTAATAGAATGAGTTTGATAAATGGTAAAACTGTTAACTAAATGAATTTTATAAATGACAAAACAATGAATTGAATGAATTTTATAAATGATAAAACACGAACAACGATACGTTTAAAATAAGAAAATTAACGAAATAATTATGGTTTTTAGAATGGCTACTGTACAACTCGATGAATTACTCTGTGAAACAATGAAACATGTAGAAAAAGTACGTGTGAAGCTATCTCGAGAAATGTCAACAAATTCAAAGTTTTCTAGAGAACTTTTAAAATATTTTTAGTGTTTTGTAAATTTCCACCCATCAAATTTAATACGAAAACAATTATGCTTAAAGATCTATTCCGACGTGATTATTTTTACAGCACACAAGATTAAAAATGTGTTTGCAAAATGAATGCTGGATAAACTTAGCTGATTAGTACAAATTTACATCGAATATATGAGATTCTGGAAAGATAAATATATAATTTTGTAAAAGACAAAATTTATTTACGATACATAGCAGAAAATCTTATATTTTTAATTATTTCATATTGTAAACTAAGTTATTGAATATCATTAACAAAAGTATAAAATTATATGTGAATTAACTGGTTTACATTTTTAATAACTGATTGGGTGGATCCTCTAGTGGTGCCATCTATCGGTGAAATCTTTGAACAGAGTCATACTTCATCTTCTTGGTGCTCTGGTTAAAAGAAAGACGCACTCTATTCGCATAACCAACTTCAAAGCAAGCTTGACTTGTTCAAGTGGCATAAGCAACAACGACAACATTTTTAATTTCCTACGATATATATAAAAAAAGAATATTGATTGCTGAAACAATTAATTTATCTATAAGTAGATTGTTGTTTTCAATGATTAATAAAGAAGCTAATACTCAGTAAAACAATACAAAAATTATATTTGTATAAATTGACCAGAAATAATAAACTAATAATCAAACTGGATTATATCACGAAGCCAGTAGGGTAGTAGTAACTCTTCGCGCTCCTGGAACCAGGGGTACGCGTTCCTTCCTGGGGCTTGAGCAGCCACCAGGCGCGTCGGCAGGTATTGGATAGCCGAATGTCCTGTAGGAATGACAGGATAGCCTTGAATATAGAATCAGAGGCCGTGAATCAGCTCCCGTAAACCCTGGTGTTATGTGACCCGTGCCTAGGGTTTTTTGGCACCGCGGTAATGGTGTCTTAACGGAGCCTCTAGTTGCCTGGCGAACTTCCAGAGTAATTTGCCTTGCCCAGTAACTCAGGCAATGCTGGGTGGACTGTCATATTACCTGAGCTTATTAACTGCTATTTTATGGCTGAAAAGACAATAAAAATAACAAATATTTCTGCATTTGCAGGTGAAACCTCTGAAGCAGACCTTGATGAAAAAGACAAGGGAACCCAGAGGCAATCTAGTGAAGGGGCAGTAATGAATCCTTCACAGGAGGTAGAAATGACCTCCAAACCATCTTCTTCTGGTGAGAGTTAGGAAGCTATTGCTAGCATGACTGACTCTCTGACCAGAATCAAGCTTAAAAGAGACTTTCTGGTGCCCAGAAAAGGAAGCTGGTAAAGGAACGCAAATTCGCTGAGGGGACTTGGGTTGAAAAACCCAAGGCAAACCAAAGGTGAGAAGCGTCCCGCCAACCGGACGAACCAGGGCAGGGCCGGAAAGGCTGCCAAGAGAGAAGGACCTGGGGGACTTACTTACACGGCGGCTCTCACGGCGATCAAAATGGCTGTGCTCATAGAGGGTCATCCGGAAAAACGATTAACAGAGGAACTGGCCTTCGACCTGGAACTCTTGTTAACAAAGAAAATAGGAAGGAATGAGGAGGGTTTTGCCCCAACCTTCCTATCCTGTAAACTTGAGAATGGGGCACTTATTATCAACTGTGCCGATCTGGAGGACTCAAAGTGGCTGGAACAGAATGTCAGTGACATAAGTCCTTGGCAGGAGCAAAAACTCTTGGTGGGTTAGGCAAGGAAACTTGTCAGAACCACCAAGATAATTGCAAAACTGCCAAAAATCTGTAGTAAACTGGAGCCTAAAGAGCTCCTGAGAAAAATCGAGGCTCAGAATGGTGGGGTCACTCCAATGGAGTGGAACGATCTTAACATTAAGAACGACCCATCTGGGCGGACCATCGTTCTTAGTGTGCCTGAACTAGATGCTGCCACACTTGGTGTAAGGTGATATAAGTTTCATATTGGACTTCACCAAGTGCAGGCTAAAGTACTTGACAAACCTGCTCCTGCTGATAAGGGTGAAGGTAGTTCAAGCCAACCTCCACCACAGTAGAAGTGGTAATACTAACCTCAGTAAGAAGTTTCTTGCTGGGGATATACACCTGGCCCTGATTCAGGAACCCTGGTTGGTTAGGGGAAAATCAGTGGCCTCAAAGGAACTAAAGGTAAGCTTATCTATTGTACCAATGGTAACGCTAGAACTTGTATACTCTTTCATAAAAACATTGAGGTTTTACCCCTCTCTGAATTTATCCTTAGGGACCTGACAGCTGTGAAAGTCAGACTCAACATAGAGGGTAGGGACAGAGAAATTGTTTTTGGCTCTGTGTACCTGCCTTATGAAGAGAACCATTCTCTGCACCTGACGATAACCTGACCATTCTCTGCACAAGCTCATGAACTTTTGCAGAGATAACAACTTACAGGTAGTCCTAGGACTAGACTGTAATGCTCACCATGTTGTCTGGGGAAGTACGGACACAAATAAAAGAGGTGAGTACCTTTTAGAATTCATTCTAAACTATGACTTAGATATTCTAAATAAGGGCAACAACCAACTTTTATTACTTCTAATCGATCTGAAGTAATTGACATTACTATAGCGACAACGCTGATTAGTAAAAATATCAAAAATTGGAAAGTAGATGGCAGACCTTCTGTGGTTAAGATCATCAAAACATCCATTTTGAAATTCCCTCTAATGTGTGTCTGGATCGCATATTTAGAGACCCAGTTAGGACGGACTGGAAGAATATCCAGGAGGAACTGACTGGGTTGGTTGAGCATGGGAACGGACCTATTAGAGACAACTACGATCTAGAAGTTGCAGCAGACCTTCTGCAGAATAGTATTCTAGATTCTTATCATAACAATTGCCCTATTCGCATTAGGAAAGCTAAACTCCAATATCCTTGGTGGAATGACTCTCTAGCAGCCGAAAGAGCAAATGTTAGACAACTTTTTAATAAAGCCAAGAAAAATGGTGAATGGGAGAACTATAAAACGGTCCTCACTAATTATCACAAACTTGTTAGAAAAAGCAAAATTAACTCCTGGAGGAAGTTCTGTCGAAGAGATAGATTCTATTTCTGAAGGAGCTAGACTCCAAAATTTCCTTAAAAGGGATGAACCTATTTTGGTTGGCACCCTAAAGAACGAGGAGGGTAATTTTGCTGCTTCCGGGAATGAGGTTATGGAAATTATGACCAAAACTCACTTTCCAGAAGCTAGAGATATTTATAGCAACGAAGGGGAGCACTGCATTGGCTCTTTGCAAAGAGTCAATAGCGATCAATGGACCATCGCTAAAAATATCGTAAACTACAACATTGTTAAATGGGGAATCTTTGCTTTTAAACCTATAAAAAGCCTAGGGTCTGATGGAATTATGCCCATCATGATCCAGAAGGCAGAGAAGGTTGTCATACCAGTGTTAACTAGAATTTACAGAACTAGCTTGACACTGGGTTACATACCAAAGATGTGACAAAAGAATAGGATTGTTTTCATTCCTAAACCTGGCAAGGACACTTATAACCAGGCAAAGTCTTACAGACCAATCAGTCTTTCTTCATTCTTCCTTAAAAGTATGGAGAAAATCATTGATCGGCATATTAGAGATTACTTGGGTAGTAATAGTCCCTTGCATGCTCTTCAATTCGCCTATCAACCCGGCAAATCTACTGAAACCGCTCTACATCAGCTAGTTTCCAAGACTGAAACCACTCTGGATAAAAAAGATATTGCCTTGGCAACTTTCCTCGACATCCAGGGTGCTTTTGATAACACTTCCCATCCATCCATCCTCAATGCACTTAGAGAGGCAGGGTTTAATCAGACCCTGTGTACTTGGATTCAGGCTTTAATTTCGGATAGATGTATACAAATGAACATCTTCAGTGAATTATTTGAAAAAAAGACTACTAGAGGTTGTTCTCAAGGAGGTGTTCTGTCACCATTACTTTGGAACCTAGTTGTAAATAGCCTTATAAAACATCTAAATTATAGGGGCTATTATACGCAAGGATATGCTGATGACATTGTCATCCTTATCCTTGGCAAAGATTTTGACATAACTTGTCATCTTATGCAGGATGCTCTAAGTTATGTAGGTCAATGGTACATGGATAAGGACCTGATGGTTAATCCTCAGAAAACCTACCTTGTACCTTTTACACGCAAAAAGAAACGGAAAGGTTTTTTCATATCAAGGCTTTTTGATGTTGAAATCAATGTGGCTTCAGAGGTGAAGTATCTGGGCATTTATTTAGACCAGAAACTCACCTGGAATAAACACATTGACGATAAAACTAACCGAGCAAAGAAAAGCATTATGATTTGCAGGCGAATGCTTGGTAAAAACTGGGGTTTACATCCAAAACTGATGTTATGGATGTACACACCTATTGTCAGGCCCATTCTCACATATGCCTGTGTGATCTGGTGGCGTAAGGTGGAAAAGAAGACTGTGATTGACAGACTGAGGAGGTCTACAAAGACTAGCCTGTCTCTGCATCACAGGAGCAATCTCCACCGCGCCAACCAGAGCATTGGAGGTTGTGTTGGATCTGACTCCCATGGACATCTTGATCTGCAGCACTGTCAGAATGACTGCATACAGAATGAAGCTGCAAAACCACTGGTACGACCAGCCTGTTGCCAAAGGGCAAAGGGACATTACCAGGAAAATTCAAGATCCTACTTTCCTGATGCCCTCAGACATCATGGAAAAATCATACATGTTTGATAGGACATTTGAAATAGTTTTTCCAACTAGAGATGAATGGGATAACAACATGTTTGAAACTAAAACAGGAGATCTAATCTGGTACACAGATGGATCACTGAAGAACAGCCTCTCAGAACTGGGAATATGTGGTGTGTCACCAAGAATCAGTCTGTCTGTAAACCTTGGGCGATACGCTACGGTCTTCCAGGCAGAAGTTTTGGCCATTATCCACTATCTACGACTAAATATGAGGAACGGCTACCACGGTAAGCGGATTCTCATTTTTAGTGACAGTCAAGCTGCTTTAAAAGCGCTTAATTCTTTCGAAATCAAATCTAAAATGATTTTGGAATGTAGAAACCTTACAGAACTGGCAACTAGAAACAAGGTGATCCTTGTATGGGTGCCAGGGCACAAAGGTATCGAAGGTAATGAAATGGCTGATGATCTTGCTAAACAAGGATCGTCTTTTGTTCCCATTCGTGCAGAACCTTTTTGTCGGATCAATTTGAAGACCGCAAAAACCAATGTTCTTAGATGGGAAAAACGGAAGATGCATGAAGCTGGGCTCAACACTCCTGGTCAAACCCATGCTAAAAGTATGATAGATATGTGGATCATCAGCGAGGATTGCCTTTGAAATTCTTAGATGCTCTAGGCAGAAGATACATTTAATCGTAGGCTTCATAACTGGACACTACTATTTCAGAAAACACCTCCATAAAATGGGACTGTTTCAGCAAGACCCTATCTGCAGGAAATGTCATTTGCAAGAGGAAACGGCCAAGCATATCATTTATGAAAGCGAGTATCTTGCCCTTCCTAGATTAACTTCTTTAGGCATTATCCATACAAGAGAGTTACCCCTAGACTCCATTAAAGGGTTATAGGACATTATTAATAAAGTGGGTGACCCGAGTAACTGGAACTAGGAAACATTGGATTTGGAGTTAATGGTACAAAAGGCTGATTAAAGCAGAGGTGCCAATGACATACAAACCCAACCTTAAGAAGAAGAAGAACTCTTCGCGCTCCCAAGCCACAGGCTCGAGGTTCTGTCCATGGGTTAGGAAAGGTCGACTCAGCTTGTCATCCTTTCAATGGGTCCATAAAACTGAACACCGAGCATGCTTGGGAAATAAACACTGAAGATTTCATGTTAGGCTGACCACCTGACGGGGACATTTGCTTAGCACCCCAGGGACTTCGGACAAGAAAACGAATGTGGGCACAATAGGCATTGGATCCACTATGTCGTACCAAAGACAGATTTCATCATAATATTTTATTTTCTCGATCGTATTTATTTAAAAATGCATATTTTTATATATTGTAAATGTTACTAGATAGTAAATTTAACTATAGAATTCCCTCTCCGTTTATAACAACAATTTCAAATTATCGATGATTTCTGATTGAGTTTCTTTTTGTGAAAATAATTAATTATTTCAGAGGGAAGTATCGAAATTCCTGTACGTGTCGTTCTTTTAAAAAGTAAGCAAGAACTACGCATATAAAAATATTTTTATTCTCTTATTTAAATATTATTCAATTATATATTCTGTTAACGTTTGTTATAGTTATATAGAAAAATACATAGATTCAAATTTATGATAAAGTTTTCATTATTTTAAATTTAGAAATTACTGTATTTAACGAAAATTGTTTTCCTATTTATTTTTAATTCAAACATGCTCTAAAAAGAATTAGTTTATTTTCAAAGATATTGATGAAAAAAGCTTACGTCATATTTCAGAAAATTTTCTTTAGAATACTTTAAAATCAAATATAAAAATGAATAATTTCTGATGTATGCGTGCTTTCAAAAAGATATTCTCCAAAAATTCGAAAAGAAATATTCTCCCTCAAATAGCGAAATACTTCTGAGAATTAAAAATATCCTCCAAACAAACGCAAAAATTTCCAACAAACGAGACACATCAAAAGAATTCTAAAGTGTAATTACCGGCAGGTAATATTAGAAAAAGAAATATTATAAGCATGTTCTGTAATTACAAGCAAATTCATTTCAGTCTCGAGAAAAAGGATGATATGTTTAACTACAACTGTGACTGTGTATTTGACATACTATATTTTATTCACTTTAATAAAACAATAATTTTTTTGTTGCTTTTATCGTAATTGCCTCTGACAATTGAAAAATTAGGCTGAGGAGATTCGAGAGCATGTCATTTTAAATAGAAAAAGTGTAAGATCACGTCAAAACGCACAATGCTGTTAAAAGTTAAGATTATGACGGTGTGAGCGAGAAAGGTATTTTGAAGATTTATTTTGTTTAATGGTCTTTTTATAACAACAAGTAAAAATGTTATATTTTTTTTCACATTTACTATGTTGTAATTTTTTTTTATTTTTTACTTTATTCATATTAAAATTTTTTATTAATTATTTCTTGTTTAAAAAATTGGTTTTTTTTTTATCTTATAGATATTATTAAATGCAAAATGCTTTTTTTTCTAACTAGCAAATAAATTATGTTTTAAAATATCAATTATTTCCTGCAACTTTCATAACTTATCTAAAAAAACAATTTCCACAGTAATACTGGTTAATATATAAAAAAGTGTTAATTCATTTGATTATTTTTCTAAAATTTTAAGTTTTATGAAAAATAAAGTATTGTACTTTAATACGACTTGTTTATCCATATGTGTTCAAGACTTGCAACTCTACCTACATCATTAATGTAACAAATTGAATCGAATGAAAAATGCGTCATTTTTATGCTCATATCCGACAGTATTTTAAATTAATTTTATTAATTAATTTTTTACTTTCACTTTGCTGCTTGAAAATTGCAAATTAAAAAATATATAAAATAGTATTTTTTAATAATTTAGAAAGCAAAAGTTATATGGAAAATAAAAGAAATGTGTATTGATTTGTTAAATAATGATACGAATGTCGTAGTATTTTTTGCTCCTAATAATTTAAAAAAATTATGTTACTTTCATAAAATTACATAAAAATAAGAAATTATGATTTGTAAGTAAATTTTTTTATTAATACTTATTATAAAAACCAAGTAATTCTTGATCATTATTTGCTTACTTAATAATAATAAAACTATTAACTTGTTATATTTATTTAAACATTATTGAGGAATATATTTAGTGCCATACATAAAAACATTAATATTTAGTTACATTAATTCGCTTCATTGGATCAATAATTCCTGCAATAAATTAAAATTTTTCTAACTTTCCAAAAACGTTTGCTCTTGAGATAACATTTTCGAAATTATTGCATATAGACTCCAAGATTCATAACAAATTCCTCTTCTAGGGAATAAGAAATAACACAATTATTCGGTTTTGGAATTTTTGATAAAGATAACAAAACAAAACTGTTTAGAAATTAATAAGCTGCAGAAAATTAATATGATTTTGTTGTAACTAAGTAAACATGAACCATAACTAAAATTTTGACAACACTTTATCTTCTTTTTTAACTAAAAAATGTAAATTTTATTTCAAATAATTCACGTTATAAATTTTCAAATTTCTGTTTTGTTTCGAATTGTTTTAAAAGAAGAAATCCCCCATGAGTTTCACGAAGATTAATCTATTTGCAACTATATTTTATTCTACTGAAATGAATATGGCAACGAAATAAAACATCCGTGACATTTGGAGCCACTTGAGTCAACCGAGAATATTTTATCGAACTTTTCTTCTTTCAAAAGTGAATTCGGAGATACTTTTCATTTCCTATTGATAAAATTATTATTTAAAAGAAGATAAGTGGAAATATGATCGTAACTCGTTCTAGAAGATTTTCGAACGTGTATTTTTTTTCTTTCAAAAATCTCTTCAATGCAGAGGGATCAATTTGATTTTGAGATTAATTATTCCAGCACGAATTCTTTTCTGTATTGCTCAATCTGTTCCTTCGAATAAAATATAATAATATTTGCTTCATCTGAGGTGCTTCACGTAATATTTTAACGAAACACATTTTTTATTCGTTATTTAATCGTATTATTAACTTGCATAACTGGAACCGTGTTTATAGCTTTTAAAAGTTATAATGAAAAGATTGTATTTAGAGTAGGATCTATACAGTCTGATCAAAATAAATTCTTGTACTTATTTAATTGAAAAATGAAAAAAAAAGGTTATGCATAAAGGTATATGTATAAAGATATATGTAATATGTATTAAGGAAGAATGTAAAAAAGGGATGTAATATTACGTAAAACAAAATGTTTTACATTTTGTTTATTTTAAATTAATGAACTTTGACTGATATAAAAAGAAAAACATTGTTTGAAAACGTGCAAATCATTGAATGCTTTCGTTATTCCGCATTTAATTTTGTTCCTGCCAATAAAAAAGAATATGTGCATCTACCAATAAAGCCATAATAATCCTATCTTATGAAAGTTGTAAAGTGTCCGGATTTAACATTTCTACGTTTCAGCACTACATAGGCCGGAAGTGAGGACACTTTATATAGAGGGACATCCGTTGGGCATGCCATCGTTGCAAAAGCATACATTCTGTAAAAGTAGGAATTTAAGAAAAAAACTTGCATACCATTAGATCAGAAGAAAATTAATAAACTTTTATCATTTTATTTTTAATGCAATTTTATCACTTTATTATATTTATTAAAGCCGACCGATTGGCTGAGTGGTTAGCGTTCCTGACTCCTGAGCTGTTGGTCCCAGGTTCGAATCCCGGTTCGGGCATGGATGTTTCTGTTCTATCTGTCCTTTCTTCTGTGATGTTGGATGAATGTGGCTCGTCCTATAAACGGGTTTGTGGTGGTATGGCGCGGGTAACGCTACTCGCCTCCGTGTTTGGTTCACAGGTGCCGCTGGGTAACGACAAATGAGTAGCAGTCTCTGGCCTTGTTGTGGCATAAGGTTATACACTCTTGTGCCCGCCATTGGAAAAAAATATTTATTAATACACTTTTATTTATTATTTTTACTCATTACTTTCTGATAACGAGCATGAACTCCCTAATCAACGAGGCCATCGCGACTCATGTTATTGAAGTTAATATTGTACTTCTATCTACATTTATGTAGTCTATTTTTATTTTAATTATTAACTAATCCTATAATTTTCATCACTATAAGCATAAAAAATATTTCCCAAACTTTTATAGCTTTCTCTAACATAATAAAATTAATAATCTGCAAAGTACTAATATGAATATTAACTTGTTATATTTACTTTATTACAAATATTTAAGATGTTTAAACATACCAAGGTTATTATGTAAAGAATACAAAAGTATTTGCTATCGTTATGTAGGTGTTTGGAATAAGCAACAGAAATCCTTAGAGTATTGACAAATAAATTCTTGCTTCTTGTTTTTTTAAGTATATTTGTGATTTGTTTCTTCCAAGTTCTTTTTTCTTAACTCCATTAAGTGACTAAATCAATCAAACACGTAGAACTTTTTACCATGCTTTTATAATTTACACCACATCCTAACTATTTGTGCCTAATCATAGAGTAGTCTGATATTTGCGCCTAACGATAGTGTAGTCTAACAGTTTGTGTTACTTATCATATTTTCTCTAATCAGTATTAAATTAACAAACAAAAATAAATTTATGAAGTAAAACAAAATCGATAAGCTAAAGATGCTTCTCCAAAATCCTTTTCCTGTACTATTCTGTAAAATTAATTCAGTAATTTTTGCACTTTACGGTATGGTTATCCTTAGTGAAATTACAACGGAGTAGTTTCAAAGTAAGGGAGGATTATGGTCTCCATCACGTCAGAGATGTATAGTTGGTTGTTTAGTGTATCAGTAATATGTACTAGAAGGATACAGGAGTAAAATCCATTACCATCCCAAACTATGGCACAGGCTACAGGACTAGTGTGAAGATGCATAGCGCAAAAATTCATCAATGTATTATGGTGGTCTAGAGACACAAATTCGACCACCGTGGTTTTGCACAGGCAGAAATACACACACAAACACACACACACACATATGCACACATATATATAAGCGTATGGTTATGGTATTGGCAGCCGTGTCATAGTTTTCTTCTAGTCCAATCTTAAACCTGAAAGCAAGGATCAGTGGGAGAAGTCTAGAGAAGTTTTAGCTGACCAGGTTCATCCTATGATGCAAACTATGTTTCCTGCAGGAGATGGAATTTTCTAAGATGATAATGCCCCCCATTCATGCCGTCAGAATTGTCCAATCATGGCTTGATGAACATGAGGATGAAGTGGAACATCTACCTTGGCCCGCACAGTCCCCAGACTTCAATTAATTTCATAAGCACCTGTATATATATATATATATATATATATATATATATATATATATATATATATATATATATATATATATATATATATATATATATATATATATATATATATATATATATATATATATATATATATATATATATATATATATATATATATATATATATATATATATATATATATATATATATATATATATATCGCTGTTTATGACGCTATCAGTACACTGTGAACTCTAAGGAAAGGAAATAATTGACTTCCCGGCCAAAAAGCAACCAAAATTATACAAATAACAGATAAACCAATTCCTTTTTATATCCTCAAGTGATTAATTAAAAAATATTTCAGAGAAGATTGTTGGGAAAACATAAAAAAAGCAGGAAATGGATTGATGAAATCATTAATATTCCACTTTGGCTAAGGGGTAGATCTATTGCCATTTTTCATAATGCTACTGTCACGATTTTGTCTCTGTAAATATCTATATCATATAATAATACCAATTACGTGATTAAGTCCTCTTTACCAATTGCGTAACATAGTAGTAAAAATGGACATGAATCCTTTGAGACCTTATCCTTATAACCCTTATAAATATTTCTATTACACTTTTTGGATATGCTGTACAAATTACTACTGTTTATAACAAACACAAGCAAATTATAAATTTATAATAAGGAAATTCTGAATGAGATTTTATTGTGAATTCTGAGAAGATAAAACTGTAATTTTAGCTTTTAACTATGTACTTTATTAAATTACTGATATTTGGAATAAGAAGTTTAAAGTTTTCTATTTTATGCTGCAGAAATTTCCATTTATATTTTATTCAAAAATAATCATATACTCTTAAAGTTCCTATGAAACATGAAATGAATAAAAAAATATGCATATATATTCGCTTATTGGGAAACCTACTCGCTTATTTTCCCATCTATTCCGTTCTAAAAATAGGCACTTAAATAAAAATGCGCAAGTCAAACCTGAAACACAACATGATTTATAGGTAATAACCACCATATATAACTCAATTTACAAAAATCCAACTCCATATAGGGTCCAAATGGTTTTCTTTTTTTATCATACTTTTTCCTGTAAATGGAAAATATATACTTATAAAGAATTTGCTAGTGTATAAAATATTATAGCAATAAATAAATAAGTAAACATAAATAACTATAAATAAAATTAAAAATAAAACAGAGAAAATAGCTTTATTTATTGCCAGATAATAACTATATTTATGCACAAGGGAATGTTGTCGCTCAGTTTTTAGAGAAAAATCGCATTCCATAGAAACAGAATCCACAACGAGTCTTTCTTTTCCCAATAATATGCTTTCCATACCAAACAAAAAGAGAGAAAAACAAAAGCACAATTCTCACCAGAAAACATTTTAACAATCATGATCATTATATTTTATGTCTCCTATTAAATATCTTTTCCCTTCCACCCCTTTTCAGCCAAGAGTGTATAAACAATGAATTGGAAGCTCTGGAATAAAAAAAGAAGGAAATTGAACTTTTTGTATGGTTTTTCTTTTTCTTCCAATTTGGGCATTGTTTTCTTATTATCTTCAGCTCTAAACGATTTTCGATAATCACTCACAAGCAAAACTTTATTTTAGTTCATTTTTCTTAATATTTTTCGTTATTTTTTCTCTCTAGAATATGTGTGTATATATTTATTTCAGCTAAAATGTACGAAAATTGGAGTAAATAAATATCTTTTTTGTTTGTTTTTATGGTATAAAGATTGTTGATAAGGCCAACATTATTTTTCTTTATTGGTGATGTATCTGACCACAATCTTGTAAGAGAACTTGGTTTAGAAGAAAAAAATGAAGCATCAGATATATGTTCCAATTCAAATTTTATTAAAAAAAGTTCGTAAAAGTGACACTTTTAACAAAATTATATATATATATATATATATATATATATATATATATATATATATATATATATATATATATATATATATATATATATATATATAAAGTATTCAAACATACATATTATAGACAAGTATATTAATATAAAGCCATGGGAGAAAATTATTGCTGTTGACTCCAAATAATAGTTGGTTCAATACCCAACACAACAGACATGATAATAGATTCAATAACCAATCTCTAAACTAATTTCAGTGCCCTAAAAGCTCTAATGGTGGTCAAAAAGTGCAGATATCTGTTTTTCTGACAGAGGGTGAGACTGATTTGAAACCAACAGAGTTTAATCAACAGTGTAACCAACAATGTGCTGGAATTGAACCTAGAATGTTTCGGCTTTGACCCCAATCATTGTTGAACAAAGGGTGATGGAAATTACTCTTCGACGATATCTGTGGCAGTGAGTGCTTCTGAGTTTTCTTTCTTTGTGTCGGTAGCCTAGTGGTTAGGGTATCGGCCTTCCATCCGGAAGGACGTGGTTCGATTCCCATTGCCGCCAAAGACCCACCGAGTGCATGCGATATACGTGCTCGTTAAATCTGTGGAATCGATAGTCCTATGGTCGGTCATTGAGCAGTTACCATGGGTGCAGTGTGGTCTGAAGTAAATTTCCTATCCCTTCAGATCAATGTCAAAATTGAAGGAGTGGGTCCTCTGGTGGTGCCATCTATCAGAGAATTTAAAAAAGAGCAAAGACGTACTTTCACCTTTGTGGTGCTCTGATTAAAACGAAAGCCTCTCCCTATTGACTTAAATTCGGATTGCCAAGACATAGAGAGCTTTTCTTGCCCAAGTGTCATAAGTAACAACAACAACAACACGTAACTTTGTCCAATTTTTATGAAAAATCCTCTCAGAAGAAAGTTTACCCGGTGTAAATTAGAATATCTTACAACAGCTTTAGGCCATTTTGTGTACCACGCTGGGTAAAATATATAACACCCTGGCTTACTGTAGTCTACTAGTAGGATCATGCTCTTCAGATAGAAAGGACCCTAGTTCGATTCTATTTACAGATCAAGAACAGGAGATGAATGGTGATTTTTCTCCTGTTGCTTATCTGTCTGTTGGTTTTGAGTTTTCCAGGTTTGCTATCTTGTAATGCGTGATGTTGACCAACTATCTGTGAAAGTCCTAGATAAAAATAATTTATGCGGTAGATCTAGAATGCCTTAAAACTTTCTTAGATTTGTCTATGACGTGTAGAATTGAGTAAATAATGCTCTATAATAATTATTGCTTTATCCTTTTCATGTTTAATTTTTTTGTTTTACTTTGCTTCAGTTGCTAATAAATTATTATTAATTTTCTTCATTTTGAAGAAAATATTTGAAAGTCTTTCTTAATGCGCATTTGATTTTCTGTAACGTGTATATTGGTAGTAACAGTCCTTAGCATGCAGCAGTTTGAAGCAGAATCACCACTATGAGTTTCTACCCTGTGATTGAGAAAATAATCACTTTCATTTACAGAATGGATAAGATTTGATATTTGAACCGAATATGGATTATCTGGTTAAGAGAGTATCTCCTTTGTCAAGTTTTAATATCTCTCAGTTGGTAGGGTGTGGATATTTGGAAGCAAACCCTCGAGCTATGATCTCAAATATTGAACATCTTAAGATCATATGCCTTAAAATGACAATATGTTTGACGACAGCATTTTAAACCTTAGTTATCAATAAAAAGGTTTACTAAAATGTAACACAAAAATATAGCTTATTAAGATTTTTTTAATTTTAAATGTGTTTTCATACATATATGCAAAATAGAACTTACATCTGGATTTGGTAATCTTCTATAAAGAAATCAACAAACCACCCTGGTATAGGTACTTTTATCACACCCAGAGTAAAATATTCATTCCAATTACTCTATCAAAAGAAATATCTTCATTAAGTTTCAATAATTTGTTTAACAGGTAAATCCTGGGATAACATTCAAGGTACTTGGTAATTTGTTGTCAAAAATCTTGTAAAGAGGATTTAGGAAGCTTTAGACTGCAAACCGATTATAATTGTAATCATCTCATCTTAGTAAAATAACCATTTTTTATGTATTTTATGGCTAGTTTGTATTTTGTCTAAAATAAATACGTGGTATTTTCTTTTATGTTAGAGCCTCGAAAACGATATGAGGTAAGCATATTATACTAGAATGCTAAAACTTTCATGAACTAGTAAGACTGCATCATTTATACTCCTTTCCTTTCTTTTAAAATTTTTAGTTTTTTACCTGTTTCCATGTTAATTTGTATTAATTTTTAATTTATAGCCATGAAGTGGTTGATTCTTTCGTACCAGTTGAGATCTCATGATTATGATACATTATTACAATTCTCATTGGTTTAAAATATCCATGACGTCAGATAACGTTTCATATAGGTCACATCGTAATGAGACGGCTTCTTACATTCTACGAGTGGCAGCAAACAAGGCGAAGTTCACAATCGAATGTCTGATTGTTATCGGAGATGAAAAAAATCTATTTATAATTTTTATCAGTAATAAAAAAAGTAATAAATTTTTAATTATAATTTTTAGCGCTTGTAAAAGTTTTCAGATTTTCAAATCTTTAGCGATATTGCTTCTAAAATTGAAGACTGGAAAAAGAACAGAAGAAAAAACAAAATGACAGAAACAAGAAAAATCATCCACTTTATGGTTAGTTTAAATTGGCAAGGAAGATTTAAATTTTTTAATTTGTCAACTTTCTTCTTTGATAGTTGAGCTGTTTCATACATTTTGACTGATCCTTCCAATAAAGCCATTTGTAACAACAACAGTAATTTATTTAAATTAATATTTTCTTGCTTGAAACGAAAATGTTTTGCAGGAATTTTCATGTTCATAAGCTTATAAAATAGTAACTAAACCATTTTTAGTGAGGAGTTGTTAAAAATTGTATTTACTTGCTATTCAAGAACATTAAAAACTTATTTGTTCAAATTGTCTTATTTTTAGTCTGTAGTATTTCAGGGCATATCAAAGTGAATATTTCAGATTTGGCTTAGAATTTCTATTTTCTTCTGTGGATATATTTTTTCATTATATATAATGAAAATATTCACTTATAATCTCAGCATTCTGTAGAAAAATATTTATAAGCGATAATTTTTACAATAGTGATGCTCTTTCAAAACAACTTAAACTTTAATGGCAGCTATTACGCTATACAATTTACTATATCGATGAACAAATACTGTTGTTTCCAAAAACTTTTTTCACCAAAAATCCCTAAATTTCCCTAAATCAAAATTGTGTTATTTTTACCCCCAAAAGGGCTGATTTGAACTAGTTCCAAGAAAAATAATATAAACATATGCGCTTGAAAAGCAATTCTATTTACCATTCCGAAGTCATTAGGTAGATATCTCTGATGATTTTTTCCGATAAATCTTAACTAGAAATATTTTACCTCTAAGAAATCTTTCTAGAAATGTCATTAAGTATCAAGAGGGAAAAACGGTTGGTTGGGGATTTTCTTATTACACTGCCATTTCCCCAAATTACACTCTAAGAATTAGTATAATGAGCCCCTTTTGGGTGAGATTCGTTTTTTTTCCTTTCGTTTTATTACCCGAATTCGTATTACTGTACGCAGTATATGTTCTTCGTTTTATTTTGATCATTTCAACGATATGTCTTTCGCATTGAAATGTAGTTTCCTTTTTTATTTAATTGAGGGAACTTTATGGGGTAAAGCTGACAAGGAAACATGTCCTAAGTAAAGATATTACTTTTGGAAAACTCAGATTTTTTTAAGAATATTGAATTTTCTCCCATTTTCTCCAACAAAAACTTTTAGGCTAATGTTTCATTGCCACTTTGAGACCGCGCAAGTCTCATCTCTAATATTAGAGAATCATTAAGATTTTTTCATGTCTCAATCACTAGGTTTCTTTTCCCTAACTCCTTAAACTACTTTAAGTTTTCCCCCAATTTGGTCTCTATATTATTCTTTTAGCAAACTTTTTTTATTTGAAAAAAAAGGCTACATTTCTTATCCTTGTTTATCTTTATTGAAAAAATGTTTCGGTGTATAGTGTATGTTTTGTTTCTTATGTAAATGGAATATTTTAAAATAAGATCATAAATCAATATTTATTTAGAAAATAATATAACATATGAAGGGTGTTAATATGTATCAAAATTTATTTAGTTAAAAAAAAGTAAATCATAAAGGCATTATAGCATAAATAAACAGAGTATAGAAGGTTACAAGATTAGAAACGATCACAAAAATAATATATCGAGGTCAAATTTAATATTTGGATCTTTGGAAGAAAATTCATGAAAAGAATTTTTGGGCCAAAGTAATTTATTATTTTCAATAGAGAATCAAGGAAATAATCAAGAATGTGATCATTTAATAAAGCGAGGAAACATCATATAATTTAAAAAATCTCAGCCCATTGAAAGAAAATGAAAAAGTAATGTTTTGAAACGAACTATAAGCTTTGATACAAAGACCTGTTGGGAGAACTTAATAGGAGTGGTTAAATGATACAATGAAGATTTAACAGTTAGAAAAATAAAAAGCAAGAAATTAAAGGTAAAAAAAAGGGAAATGTCTTACAATTGTTCAGGATGCCAAGAACAACTTTAATGAAATTGAAACCTCAGTTTAAAAGTGAAGATATATCCTAAAAATAACTTGTCTAGAAGGGGAGTTGTAGCTGTCGAATTTAAAATGAATCTTAAGCACTTTCAGCACTAAATTAATCTCATAATCTTCTTGAAATACAAAGCCATAAGTGCTTTGCAGAAAAGCCATGACTCTGAATTCAGGATCAATTCTGATGAATATGCACTAAGTTCCTTTATGATATGTTACAGTTGCTTTATGATAAATAATAATGCATATATTTCGAGTACGAGTAAAAATGACACTTTAGAAGATTGATACATCAATTTTTTTTATTTAAGTCTTAATTCTCAATCAGGAAAAAAGGTGGTTTCGTACTGTTGGATTTGCAGTCATCTGCACATCAAACTCTGTCAAAAAAAGAATTGGTATTAGTGAATACCAGTTACTGGTACCACTGTACTTTGGTACGATTGACTTTAGTACAAAGGATTTCATACTAAGTATTTGGTGTTGTTGTTGCACCAGCATACTAGCCTGCACTTTGCACTGATTTGGGCTAAGGAAATTAATGAAAGCAGTCGAATAGAAGTTTTCGTAATTTAGGATTAGGAATAAAACATATGACCCCTAATACTTTACCTGCCAACCCCAGAGGTATTACGACACTTAGAGAACATTGCGACCACAACATACTTAACGTTTTCCAGCCGCCATTATCGAACACGAGGAATCGAGATCACTATCTACAACGAACATCTTAATCGACCAGGCTACCGAGGCCTTGGCGAATGAATACTTTCAACATAATAAGTGTTTCTTAAATGTTAATTAAAAATACTACTTTATTCTAATGTTGTAGGCGAGAAGCGGAGACAAGATGCTTAAAAATGCATTAAATGTGTTTATTAATTTTAATAGTGTTTAATAATTATATATTTATTTCTTTATGAAGACGTATAAAAGTATACAGTTAATAAATTAAATGCTTTACACTTTAAAGTACTATTTTCATAATTATTTGGTGCTTACGAGATTTTCAAATAATATATAAATTCTTATAGCTTTAAGCAGCTGTTAAAAAGGAAATTTCGAAAAAAAAAATTATCTGCAACACATATTATAGCATACACGCTATTTTAGAAAATATTTTTGAAAATATTTTCCCACTATAATAAAGTTAACTTATAGTAAAATGATACAATATAATTCTATTGTTTTAAAATTTCAATATTTTGGAACACTTTACAGAGGAGTTTTTCTGTAAGAAGCATATTTTTAATCTTATGTACATTTAGGAAAATCATATATATATATATATATATATATATATATATATATATATATATATATATATATATATATATATATATATATATATATTTATATATATATATATATATATATATATATATATATATATATATATATATATATATATATATATATATATATATATATATATATATATATATATATATATATATATATATAATGTCACTGACGAAATATTGTCAGTAATGACTGAGTTAGAAAATTGCAACACTACAAGCGAATTAGTTGCTGAAATATGGTCTCTTAAATTTTTGGTTGAAAAAGCCATACATTATTCACACAAAAAATAGGTAAAAATGTTTGAGGATTTATAAAAATGATGATTATATAAAAAGTGGAATAGCTCAATCTTCTTACAATACTTTTTAATTTAATATCTAATTAAATAAACGAGTTTGGTAAGATTTCTCTAGAAATAGGTTACAACTTTATTCACTATATAAACTACTACATTTTTGCATTACTTTGGACAATACTTACAAGTATATTTTACATTAAAATTGGTGACATCATAGGCGATTTCAAAGAATTTTATGTACCAATAAATTATCCAAAGTATTTAGCAACTCATATTGCCTTTATAATCTCTGAATATCAACATATAGGTCCATTACTAATGATTACCCAAATCTATTTCTGGAGTTACTTTAGCAGTTTGGAAATTAATTCCAGAAATTTTATTTTAAATTTATGATTTTTAAGACAAATTGTAAGATTTCAATAAATATTAAATTATTTTTATAGCGAAAGTGCTTAAAATTCAATATTTTAATTGCCATAGCATATCTAGAAACAATTAAACAAAGTATTTTAAGTAACGGGGAAAATATTAGTAATGAATATTCAAATTTATCTTGGTATAAAAGCAAATTAATAAATTCATATGAATTGCAATTTAAGCGATATAAATAAAAAATGTTATTGTATACATTGAATTCATTTAAATGTAAACATATACTTAATCAAAATAATTTGCTTCTTATCCTTTATTTATGGAAAATGAAGTACATTCATTCTTTTTTAAGAATATATACGTTAATAATTAATTTTACTTCATTTAGAGTCACAGGGAAAGTTACATTGTTTCATTTTTCCACTGGAATACGAACTTTTACAAAGCAGTGTTGTGAATTGGTTAGAGACAAAAGCTTCCTGCTAATTGTGTGTTTCTACTTCTGAAATTTTAGTGCAAACGATATTCATTGTGTAAGGCTCGGTCGATAGAATTTCATTCTGAAACATTAGCTTGCTGTTTCCACCCACTAGGAGCAAAAGCACAAAAGAAAAATAATGATATGTGTTTCTTTTTGTTGACTAAAAATATCCCTCTTGGTTGGGAGAGTTTTGTAAATGCTGTCAGAATGCTGATTTATGATGATTAATATTTTCCCGATATTAATCATCATTCGTTGTTGTACCCAGAAATCTGCATGAAGTAACGAATTGTATTCGAGATAAGGACTTTTATTGTTGTATTTTATTATTTTTTTATTAAAATAAATGATGCCTGGCGGAAACGGAAGTCTTTCATCCTTCTTCTGGTTCTAGGAACCCCATGGTGAAAATTCTTATTGAAAATCTATTGGAACGATAAGTACCTCGAATGCACTGTTGTATCATTTATCAACATGAAGGTCTTCTATAAAAGCAACTAAGATATTTATAAATCAGGTTTTTGCCCGAATTCGCAAAAATTGAGATTTAAAGCAGGATAGATATAAAGGATATTCCACAGCAATTTTTTTTGATATTTTTGCCATGATATTTGTTTATAGCCATTTATTTTGCTGAGAGTCTTGACTTGAAGAACAAATTTTGTTCACTTTACATTCAATTATATATTTTAGTACTGAAACAGATGCGATTTTGTTCTAAAATTTTCCCATGGTTTATATGTTTTTTTAAATTGCTTTTGCTATTAATATTTAATTTAGTGACAGATTAATTATTATATTTGTTATAATTATGTTTTAAAATTACTTTCAGAATTTAAATAAAATTTTAATGTTACAAAATGAGAAAAATATGCAAAATATTTAATAAATGTCAAAAATTACAGAGTTCCACGACTTTTCGTTTTGGTCTTTACGCACCACCAACCTTGAAAATTAATTATTAAATTGATTTTTTATGTATGATATAAATAAATAATAAAAAGGGAAAATATACTTGATTTTCAAAGCGGAAATTCCGATAGAAAAAGAAACGTAAAAATGTCATTTAATTGTTAATGATACATTGATTATGAATGTATAAAGTTTGAATACTCCAATTATAAATACTTATTTCTCAGCATTTATATTTTTTATTGAAATATATTTTAGCTTTGTAAGAAACAATTATTATTTGTTATTAACTATATTTTAATTACTTTTTAATATTTACCATTATAAAAAAGATATAGATAATACTTTTTCATTTATATATAAATAGGAATGATAGAGTCTTCCTAGGTTGAATAATATAATCTAGGTTTATCTTGAAAATATAGTAAATGGACACTAATAGTTATTTATTAATAATAAAAAAGTATTTATCAAGGGAACATTTCATTCAAGCAAAATTCACTTTCTATCTTTTTGTTACTTGTGTCGCAGATATTAAAGGAAAGATTCTTAATCATAATCTAATACGTTCTGACTTCCCCCATTCCAAGACGGCATCGCAACTAAATATTGATATTAATTCTGGTTGCCGCGTTTATTTATTTCGCAGGTGTATCTTAGACTGAACAAGGGAGCCGTTTATTGAATTTTAATCGGAATCGTAACAGCGGAAAACAAACCTGCCGAGTTTATGAATACATGTATCACCACATTTGCAGCTTGTCCAGAGCACTGCCTGAGACCGCCTGATATCTCATAACTGCTTCACAAAAGGCGCTGTTGCCATTTCATATGAAGTGCAGTCGGAAGTCTTGGGAATAGGGGGCGGTTGCAGTGAAGGCTGCTCCTGACAGTACTCCAGGACTATTTCATAGTATGCCAGAGAGAGAAATTTAATTAATAACTTCTACCTTGAGTTTATGCAAAGCACTTTGTGAAATAGTTGATGTTGAAAGTAGGATATGGAAAAATAGGGTTAGATGGGAATAATTATGTGAATGTTTATGTAAAACAGGAGAAAATGTTTGAATAGTAAACAACGCTAGTAATAAATATAAATACATATTTGATTAAATTCTGCTTAGAAAATTATTTTATTGATATGTATCAGTAAACTTAAAATAGTGTAAAACAGTTGTATTTCTTTTTCTATGGAATTCCCTCTATATTGAAACTATGCTTTAATTATTAAGAATCAGTTTATATATATATATATATATATATATATATATATATATATATATATATATATATATATATATATATATACAAATACATGTGTATTTATGATATATATATGTAGACATATATATATACTGTAAACACATTTTTGGGGTATAAAAGTATTAACTTTGATAACTTTAAAATAAGTTTTATATTAAGTGTATATTATTTCCATCTGAAACTAAGTAAAAAATGTTCTTTTATTATCAGATGTTTGGCAAATTACATAGATGATTTTTGCTACAGTTAAAATAATAAAAACCATAAATCGAAGCAAAAATAGTCTTTTGATTAGTCTCTATAATCTGATTTTTTGAACATGAAAACCGATTTCATCAGAGTTAACAATCCGAAATGGACTCAGAACCACTAAAAACATTCTAGTCCGAAATGAGAACCTGAACTTTTGAAATGAAGTCTAAACCTCTGACCACTCGACCTTCTTGAAGAGGGACTCAAAAGGTCCTTGAAAGAAATTTAATTTAGTGTAATCATCACTTAGTACCTCATAAATGAAACTTCAAGGATAAATTGCGATATAAAAATTATATTTTTTAATGAACATTAAAACAAATATTCGGGTTATATCTTCCAAGCTTGAACACAGATATATTTGCCCATAAACATATGGACTATGTTCACTTCAACCAGGTTTTATTCCTTGAAACTATCCCTCAGCATTTCAGAAAAAAACGTTCTATTTGTTTTATTAAAAATAAGTATTCCTTAGATGTTTGAAAATATGTTTAGAAATGTGTTCGCTGTTAGAAATATTAAAAGAGAAAATAAATGAATTTATAAAATTTTGGACGCGAGTTGTAATGAAGTTATAATATCATTGAAATTTATGTAATAATTAGTTATTATGTGAAAGAGAACATAACAATATGCTCGGCTTGACTGAAAATTATTTTTATTAAAAAATAAATTATATAAACCAAGTAACATTAAAACTGAGGCGGTATATTTAGGGTTGTCGTTGAGTGTGGAAATTACCTGACAGCTTCAAAGTATTTAATCAAGTACCACATATTTGTCTTGCGGAAGGAATTTCTATATGTATGGGGTCGATAAATCACATATTTCTGTCTTATATTTAAGGAAGCATGAGGGAATTTTAAGCTCGCATTTCAACAAATAATCATACAGAAAGCAGATCCGTAACATTTATCTCAGATTGTTACTACAGCAGTTGGATCGAACTCATAACCTTCAGTTCCGAACATCGTTCTCCGCATGGTGGAAAACTTAGAATATTTTTAAGGTGGCAAAAGAAACATTCAAAATTCCACTAATAATAAGACATGCATAAAAATCCAAAAATGTACATTTTGACACTGTACAGTATACATTTAAAAAGATTAAGTCTATTTCTAAGACATATCAATGCAGACCACTTTAATTGACTTCCATGAAGACTTGTCATAGAGACTGAACTACAATCACATGTTGAAAAAAAAATTCCGTCACCTTCCCTCTTTAAACAACCTTTCCCGTTTCAATGGCAGGTATCGAACCGAAAACCTTTCATTAGATAGTGTTTTGACCTACCCACAAAGTTATGGTGTGCAGATGTAAGGTAATTCTAATGAACCATTTACCAAAACTATATTCAGTCATCCTTAAGGAGGGGGTCCTTAAGGAGGGGGGAGTAAATCATTCTCGCATCTGAAAGCAGAGGTGAGGTTTCCCAAGAAAAGGTAATACTGTTCAGTGCATCTGTAAATGCTAATATACTCCGTACATTCAAAGCTCACTAACATTTTTTCTTGAAAATGAGAATATTAACTCAGATGTCAACCTCGTCAAATAGCTTTGATTTGAAATTACAATGTGATTGATTGCCTTTTGGTGATTCAGTTGATAAATATAGGCAGTAAAAGGCATCAAAATATATTTTTTTTACAAAGAAAGATTTAAAAAAAGTTTATAAAAACCCTGCTTAATTTGACTAGGTAAAGTTTAATAGAAAGAAAGAGGAAAACTGTATCGATAAACAATCAATTATGGGTTGATCTGATTCCATTTATGTTCGAAATTCAAATTTTTTTAAAAGAAACGTGTGAAGAATTGTTGAAAAACCAATTTGGAATATTTGAAATGCTTTTTGTATCGATTTGAGGAAAAGCTATCCCTGAAGTTTTAAATTGATACGAAATAAAATGAAATAATTATATATATATATATATATATATATATATATATATATATATATATATATATATATATATATATATATATATATATATATATATATATAATATATGTTTACTATAAACATTAATGACGATATTCGTATGCACGAGATAATTAAGTATAAGAAACTCTTGTATAAGATAATTTAAGCATCATTACAGTGATAAATAGTAAAAACAAAAATAAAAATTTTTTAATTGTTTAGTTAAAATTTTAATAACTAGTTAGGCTGAATCATCATCACATATATTTAAGATTTATTGTGAAGAATCATCATTGCTGAATTAGCATTGAATTTTACTTTGTTTCCTCAAAGGACTTAAATTTTACTCCAGATAAGATCTTCAAGATAAAATCGAGTTTTCGCTTACAAGAACGTTTAAAATGCTATTAAAACTCCAAAGGAAATAATAATTTTCAGAAGATTTTCTTGATGTAATTAAACTGATTACTCCTCCCTCAATTATATTTGAAATCATTTCAATTAATCGTCTGATAATCGATACCGGGGTGAAAAGAAGGAAATAATACCCAAAGTGCGGGAGAAATCAAATATTTACTTTCCGGTAGCAAATAAATCGCTTTTATTACTTTCTTCCAGAATTCGTGGAACCCGATTAATCGTGATTTAAGATTTTCTGCATTGTTCCGATACTCAACTGGTGGTTAGCGTTCCCTCTAAGGTGATCAACTAGTATAATCGTTTTAGCGGTTCCGGAAATTTCGATGAAATCGATTATTTTAGGCAGTGATGAATCGATGAAGTCTTAAATTTCTCTATTTATTCCCTTCTTTTCTTATTAATTTCATTTATATTTTTGTGCAGTAAAAGTAAAAAAATAAATTGTTGGCTTTAAGTTTGAATTGACTTTTTTTGTCCATTAGTGAAATGATACATCATACCGACATTCATTTCAATGAGGAATTCTTTCCCTCTTTTTCTAATTTATAGAATTAGTTTTTAAAATTGAATAGTTTAGTTTTAAACATATTTTAAATTTTAGGTTTGTAATCCAAAGTGAAGTGTATCCCAGCAGTCATACATACATATATAAAAACACAGGTGAGCGCAGGACTTTACTTGAAGTACCTGCCAACCCTTGATCAGGTTTGGAATACTATGACTCTCACCAAGAATCTTGTCATGCTGAAACACGGTCAAATGACGAGGTCCAGACTGAGCTGGCAACCTCCTTTCTACATCCACATACCATCACATTAGCGGAAGGATTTTGGACGTCACACATTAGAATGAACACGTCCCCAACTAATGGGCAACCCATTGAGGGAGAATGTGGTCACCCTCCCTGTTACAGCCCTTGACAAATGATGCTTCCCGTTGCTGATCTTAAAGAGAAGCGGCGGAAAGCTCATGAGAGATTCCCTGTTAGCAAGAATAAATGACTGCAATGTACTTGTAGCTCACTTGTGAAATTTAATTAATTTTAACATTTTCAAAAGAATTTTTTACGCTAAGGATATTTATTTTATTATTAAATAGTATAAAGATGGATGAAGTTATTTCTGTGCCCAGAAAGAAGAAGTTCTGACATCCAAGCAAAGAAAAAAATTTCCTGTAGTGATGGCTTATGCGTGTCAGATGCTTCAAAGTCCTGACGTTAATATGGTGTTACAGTTTA